>CAEGAE010084785.1:0-32436 GCA_903067095.1 Girardinus metallicus
TGTCTCTGTGTTGCCCTGCGACAGACTGGTGACCTGTCCAGGGTGACCCCGCCTCTCACCCGGAACGTAGCTGGAGAGGCACCAGCACCTCCTGACCCCGTTAAGGGACAAGAGTGAACAGAAAATGGATGGATGGATAGTCAGTTTCTGGTAAAAGTCAACCGCCAGCCAACGCCAGCTGGTGCTATGCGTCATGTTCATGGGTGTACCAGAAACACGTGAAAACAAAGGTTCCACTCAGAAAGTTTGTGTGTCCAAAAAAAGACCAACACCCCCTATTTCTTTTTTAAATTTTTTAATTATATTTCTTTTTAATTATTCAGATTTCAAATGTTTGTATAAACTGAGCATGATTACCTGAGGTGGCCAGGATTTTTCCAGGGGGCCATGGCCTCCTTGTGGCCCCCTTTTTGGGTCGCCACTGGTAGGAAGTCTGTAGTGTTTGGTCATCCTGAGTAATTAAAACATGACCAGCATGTTAGCTGCTGTAGTTTCAGGTTGTGAAAGCTCAGGAGGAGAAGAAGAATAAATCCTCAGAGTTTAATTTGTCCTGAGGTTTTTATCTCCTCCTGTTTTAATCACAGCGCTCCCTGGAGAGCTGGGAATATTCACCGCCTCTCTGCACTCACACATTCCTCTAAGCTGATACTAGAGATGAGATAACGAGAGGTTGTCTGTGGAGCAGGTGGTCGGAGCTGATACCGCTGCTTTCTCCCACACACACTCAAACGCATCGTTTATCTCTGGGAAAGACAGAAATGGGCCGATTTGTGGGATTAGGAAACCCATCGAGGTCACGATGCTGAGCTGCTGGAACACAAACACTTTGAATGCACTGCCACTCTTTCCATTCATATCCATGGAACCAGAAACTGTTTAAAGCCAAAGTTAAACTGTACAAGAAAAACATCTTAACCAGCCATTTTGTTTCTCTAATCTAATATGTACACTTTTAATCTTAAATAAAGCTAATATCCGTGAACTTTTAAGTTCCTGCTTTGAGAGAAGTTTAGTACAACGGTAGGCTCACTGTATCTAGGACAAAAGAGGAGAAAAGTTCCACCAAAAATATCACAAATTTTATTTTTTTTAAATGATTTAAAAAACGAAAAAAATTATTTTTGACTTTCAAAGGTCAAATATTTTTTTCAGAGTTTTGACACTCAGAAAATTTTCAAAATTTAAAATGTTTTTACTTTTGAAAGTTTTTTCCTCAAAATTTTCTGAAATTTCAAAGTTTTGTCTAGAAAATTGCTTAGGATAAAATCAAAAGTCCTGAGATTTTTGCAAGCAGATTTTCTACTTTTCAAACTCAGAAACTTCCTTTTTTTCTAGAAAATTTCAGAGTTTTTTTGTTCTTTTTCCTGTGTCGTTGTGGCCCTGACGTGTCCTTGTTTGTTTTTGTCTTCCGCCTGCAGGACGTCCACCGTCCCCGCCGTCCGAAGCTCCGTCCCGTCAGCAACAACAACGAGAACTCGGTTCCCAAAGACTTTGACAACATCGACAGCAACAGCAACCTGGGAGCGCGGTCGCAGCGTCAGCGTCTCTCCGCTGCAAACGGCAAACGAAAGCTGGAAAAGAACCAAGGCATGCTGGGAAACGAAGTCCTAAAGCATGCTCCGGTCCTCCCCAAAGCTCCCAACCAGACCCACGTCCTGACCGTCCCGGCGCCGGCTCAGGGCTCCAATCAGGACGCCCCCTTCTTCCAGACGAAGCGGCCCGCGTCGCCCCCGCTGCCGCCGCGTCCGGAGCCCAACAGGGAGCGGCCGCAGTGCGAGATCAGCGGGAAGGAGGCCATTTCCGCCCTGTCCAGGGCCAAGAGCCGCGAGTGCCGGCAGCGCATCGTGGAGGTCTACTGCAAGCACAAAGAGCGGGCGCTGATGCCGGAGAAAGTCCCGCGCTACTGTCCGATCCCAGGTCAGAGATTCAGAGTTTAAAAAGTCCAACATTTACTGGAAAAAAATCTGAAATCTTTTAGAAACAAAAAACACAAACAAATTTTCTGGAAAAAACTTGAAAATGTCAAAATTTGAAATCTTTGCTTTTTTGCTCTTGGTGGCCCCCTGGTGGTGTGGGGGCCTTAAACAGGCGCCCAGCATGCATCTGCCTTAGGCCGGCACTGCGTCTGTTATTTTAGTAACCAGTCAATCTGATGATTATTCTGACAAATTGTCACATTTTTCAATCAACGACTTTAGCATTTTATGTAATATTAGAAATACAAGATGCATATGAACAGAAACTTAAATTCATTTTTAATTAAGAAAATAAACATTTTATTTCCCTAAGTGCAATAAAAGAGCATCCATTTAGTGAACTTGGACCCGGCAAAGTTAAAACTCTGCAACTTTAGAATCTTTGGGGAAACATTTACAGACTAAAGTGTTTTTATCTACTTTGACCAGTTCTGGCTCCATATCTGCTCTGAGTTTGTTGTTCTTTCAGGAAATTGATTTTTTTAGACTATATAAAAAACAACATAGATTACTAAATTATTTGACGATTAATCTGATAAATCTGATTGATGGTTCCAGCTGCAGCGAGACCCCCAGGCAGCGGGCGTCTGGGTTTTAAAGGCGCGGATCCGGCTGCGCCTCGTTCTCCTCTCTAAATTTACCGTTTGAGGAACATTTCTAGCAGAAGCAGCAGAGAGCCATCTCTGTGGTTGGCAGCTCTATTTTCAGGATCTGTAGTACGAAGAGACGCAGAGAGGATGCTGGGTAATTACACCCTAATTAAACAACCCGTTTGTAGTCTTACTCTGCAAAGGCTGACTGATGGCTCGGTGTAAGGACCGCCCCACGCTTCATTTATATGATTACAGCTTCCTTTGATGACACAGTAGTCATTAGGACCAAGGACTGGCGCTGGTTCTGACTCCCTTTAGACGGTTTTAGGCTTTCTGGCCACGTTGAGGCGTTCGGCTCAGCTGGAGCCGGCATGGCCTGCAGCCAGCAGGTCGCTCGATTGTTCTGCAAACCGTTTCCCTGAGCAACACCAGCCGTTAGAACACGGAAAGCCCCCCGCAGAGCGTTTGCTCTGCTTTGCAGAGCTTCAGAAAAGTCTTCACACCCGGTTTCCACAGGTTTTATTTGGATTTGGTTTTACCCAAAGTAAAAGAGTTTTTACCCAATTTTTCTCAACTTTTGAGACAAATATCTGCTTTAGTTTAATGCCATTTTTAAATAAGCAGTGTTCTATTTTTATTTTTAGTATTTAGAATAAAGATAAACATAAAAACAACATAAAGCAGCACATCTATTCCAACCTAATCAGATCTAAAATCATATCACTACTTTGTGGAAAATTCATTGTAAATACTGAAAAAATGTTCTAGAAAAGGTTAAAAACTTCCATTTATTATTATATCTGAATTTAAAACATTAATTTATTCTTTTTCATTTTTAAGATGATGGTTATTTTGTTTAATTTTAAAAAGCACATACATCCCAGCCTGAGAAAAACAGATCTAAAGTTCATAAAGATCAATTTCCTGGTACTTTTAGTGCCATCAGTGGACCTTTCACAAAGTCTCTTAATAACTTTTTAACATTTTAAATACAGATGTAATAACAAATGCAGGATTTTAAACATTTTTTTATTTTTCTCCTGCAACATTTGCACCAAAGGCACCAAAAAGAAAAACTAAAAGTACCAGAAATAAGTTTTTACAGGTTGGGATGGATAAATATCCATAAATATCATTCAATAAATTCAATAAATATCCATCATTTTTTATGTTTATCTTTACTTTAAAGCCTTAAAATAAGAAATATTTTATAAATTACAAGAAATTATAAACCAAAGTAGATATTTGTCTTTTTTCATCTCTGATCTTACCAATTATTTTTTGTTTCTAGTGCAGATATCCGAATACACTTGAAATGAGACAAAACTAACAAATAACTTTTCTGCCAGATATAGAAGTTTTAACTAAATAATTCCTTAATAAGGATAAAAACTATTAGTTCCACCAGCAAATTATTTCACAAATGTCTTTTCCCAATGAAACTGGCAATTTATCTAATATTCAAGAATTATTAACTTAGAAACAAACTTATTTATCTGCAGTTCTGTCGTATTTAAAGATATTAGAAACTAGTTAGATTTTGTGTTTTTTCAGTGTAAATATAGTGTATATCTGTGATGCAGGCTGACCTTTGACCCCGTCTTCTCCCCGTCCAGGTAAGGCTAACATAAACATTCAGTGGGACGACGGCGCCGCCGGCGCGCCGCCGGTCCGAGTCGCCTTCGTCCTGGTCGTCCACGGCCGCGCCGCGCGCCAGTTCCAGCGACTCTTCAAAGCTGTTTACCACACATCGCACTTCTACTACATCCATGTGGACCAGGTGAGTCCGGCAGAACCGGGGGAGTCCAGCAGAACGGGCTCAGTCCGTCAGAACCGACTCAGTCCGTCAGAACCGACTCAGTCCGTCAGAACCGGCTCAGTCCGGCAGAACCGGCTCAGTCGGTCAGAACCGGGGGAGTCTGTTGAAAGAACCCACGAATCAAACAATGTAAAGATGATATAGAAACAGAAGACGCTCCCAAGCGTTTGCTATGAGAGAATTCCTGCGTTTTCAAGAGTAATATTTTGAATGAATATCTGCAAGTTTTTATTAAGAAGCACCTCTAAGTTCATGATATGAAATCTGTATAAATGATTCATAAAGTGTAAAACTAACGCCAACCTTCCATCTTGGTGGTTTCTGTTAACCTCAGAGGTCCGATTACCTCCACCAAGAGGTTCTGTCTCTGGCGGGCCGGTTCCCCAACGTCAGAGTGACTCCCTGGAGGATGGCGACCATTTGGGGCGGAGCCAGTCTCCTGACGATGTACCTGCGCAGCATGGACGACCTCCTCAAAATGGCCGACTGGTCCTGGGACTTCTTCATCAACCTGAGCGCCGCCGACTACCCCATCAGGTCAGAGGCGCTCGTTTACAACGTGTTCTGCTTTTCTTCTCGACTCAACGTTTATCGGTTCTTCTTCTGTGGTTTTGCGGTTCTAGTTTCTGTCCTCCAGTCAGATCCTGCAGGTCTGAACCCCTTCAGACTTTTTATTTGGATTTTATCAGTATAGAAAAACATCAGAAATGAAAAGAAGCGCTTCAGAAAACCTAGAAATCTACAAAAAAAATACAGGATTAGGAAGATTTCCATTTTCGCCACTATAATTGCACTGTAAAAACACAAAATCTCACTCAACACTCAAAATAAGACAAAACTAACTTAGCAATGACATAGACGCCTGTTTTATGTCAATAATAACTTAATATTGATAACAACTAGTAGCTTCAGTGGCAGATTTTTACACTTCAAAAGTTGTAAAAACGTCTTGATCTAAGTGAAAAAATCTGCCAGTATATTTTTTATCAATATTTAAGAATTACTGACGTAAAACAATCTTCCACGTCTTGCAGAAAAGTTATTTGTAAGTTAGTTTTGTTTTATTTCCAGTGTATCAAGACATCTGCGTTAGAAAATAGACCAAAAATACCTCGTAAGACTTTGTGTTTTTGCAGTGCAGACCTGCTCAGTAAATTAGAATATTATTGAAACTTAAAAGTGAAGATTATTTTATAGATTATTCCACACAGACGGATGTTTTTAAGCCTGTATTTCTGTTTATTCTGATTATTTTCAGCGAATAAAAACCTGCATTTAAGATTAGAATATTAAATCAGACGGAAAGAAAATACTTTAAATACAGAAATTAAAAGTGGGTGTAATGAAGAGTTTCTGTCAAGCAACATATATTCTAATTTATTGAAGATGACTGAATGTCACTAATATTTTATGCACTTGCATGAAGTTTTGCATAAAAAGATGAAGAAATCTTGAAATGAAAGTTTAAATAAACGAGACTAAACAGGATTATTAGTTTGCTGCTGTTTCTGAATTAAACTCTTTTATTTTGGAGGCGGCTCGTCCCCCGAGGTCGGACACGTTTGAGCGCCTCGTTTCTGTTTGGGGTTTTTCCACGCTGCGGTTCGTTCGTCACACAGGCCGAGCGTCAGCAGTCTGAACGCGCTTCCAGCTAAAATCCATAAGGCATTGACTGACGGCGCCACCATCAGTCGATGCCTGGGAGGTCGCAGGCGAAGGTCAGGAGACTGGACCAAACGTTTCACCTTGTTAATCTGATGCAGAAGCTCAGGATTATTTTAATAATCGATTATTCTGGCGACTAATCAGATAAATTAGCACGTTCTGCAGATTTATTTAGCTACTTAAGCCTTATTTGTACAAATTTGGAAATACAACAAAAGATGAAAATAAACAATTTAATTCTTGTTAAATAAGAAAATAAATATTTTCTTGCATAAGATGCAATAACAGAATTCCTTTAGTGAAAATTTGATCATCAGCAGTGCAGGTAGATCTACTGGTTACCTTTCAGATTAATTGATTGGGTAGAAAAAAGTTTTAAGAGATTTTTCACTGAATGTGAAGCTAAAACTGCAACTTGAGTTCTGGGTAAGACGAGGCAAAGCAACTTTACTGATGTAGCAACTTTGCTACTGTAGCAACTTTGCTAACATAGCAACTTTACTACTGTAGCAACTTTACTAACATAGCAACTTTACTACTGTAGCAACTTTACTAATGTAGCAACTTTACTACTGTAGCAACTTTACTAATGTAGCAACTTTACTACTGTAGCAACTTTACTAATGTAGCAACTTTACTACTGTAGCAACTTTACTAATGTAGCAACTTTACTACTGTAGCAACTTTACTAATGTAGCAACTTTACTACTGTAGCAACTTTACTAATGTAGCAACTTTACTGATGTAGCAACTTTACTACTGTAGCAACTTTACTACTGTAGCAACTTTACTACTGTAGCAACTTTGCTAACATAGCAACTTTACTACTGTAGCAACTTTACTAATGTAGCAACTTTACTACTGTAGCAACTTTACTAATGTAGCAACTTTACTGATGTAGCAACTTTACTACTGTAGCAACTTTACTAATGTAGCAACTTTACTACTGTAGCAACTTTACTGATGTAGCAACTTTACTAATGTACCAACTTTATTAATATAGCAACTTTACTAAAACAGCAACTTGAAGAGTTCTGGGTAAGACGAGGCAAAGCAACTTTACTACTGTAGCAACTTTATTAATATAGCAACTTTATTAATGTAGCAACTTTACTAAAATAGCAACTTTCAGCCAAACTCAAAGTGTTTATACACAGAAACTAAAAACTACATACATTAAGAGAAAACACAGAAAACACGTTGAGATTAAACAGGTTTAATATTAAAATAAAGAAAAATGGGTTAAAAGTATCAAACATAAGACATATTTACATTTATAAGTCCAAAGTGAATATGGATGTTGGTACAGTTTTGGCTTGATTACTGCTCTGCTGCTCTTTTAGCAAATTAGCTTTTTGAGTCTGAATATTAAGAATCATAACAATCTTTTCTAAATTAGTTGATCAATAATCAGTTAGTCGTGATTAATCGTGATTAATCCGATTAATTGTTTCAGCTCTTTGCTGCGGGTTTTAAAAAAAGGAATCAAACATGCAGATTCAACATGCAGACAAAATGACAGGAAATAAAATGTAAATATTTTTTCCTCTAATTTTTATTTTCCCGTCCTTAAATCAGAGAAATAATAAAGTAATTCCTGTTCGGTGGAGAAAGAACAGATCATGGTCTAGTTGTTTTTTTTCCAAACAGAGCAGAATGACATCAGGACGATCCGCAGGCGGCGCCGTCGCCTCCGGCCTCTGAAGTATCTGTGGAAGTTTTCCGTTTCGCTCAGTTCAGCTGCAAACAAGGAAACTCACACTTCCCTTTGATGGAAGATTGTTTTGGTTTCAGAGCAGGAAGCGCTTCGTCCACAGCACTTCCTGTTCAGAGCGCAGAGCAGCGGCTGGTTCTCGCCTTCATCCTGAGGATTCACCACGCTGGTCAGGACCAAAACACTGACGCTCAAACAAAACAACAGTTAGTTTATTGCTTTCGCAAATCAATCAATCAACAAAATTTGGCTTTTTTGAACAAAAAATTATTTTAAAAACCCTTTAATTTCAAATTTAAAGCTTTTTTTTTTTTTTTTACAAAATAATGATGATTACATAAAAATATGTAACATAAAACAAGTGATTATGTAAATATCGACCTAATTCAACAGAGGTCCAGACAGATGGTGCTGGTGCTGGGTGGGCAGCTGGTTCTAGCTCTGGTCCATTCACTGGTTCATCAGCGGTTCCACGACACGCCAACCAATCAGAGAAAAGGTTGTTGAAAAGTATCAGTCAGGGGATGGATACAAAAAAATGTCCAAATCGCAAAACATTCCAGACTTCAGTAAAATCCATCATCCATGGAGGTGACAGTGAATAAATACACAGTAAGAAAAAATTAGACAAGAATAATGAAATAAAAAAGAAAACTGATAAAATAATAACTTTAATTTATGCTACAATGGAAAATCAAATGAGTTGGGAAAATTCTTATTTTTATGTTTCAGATGCAACATTTGACGCATGAATTAATTTATCTAGCCGTTTATTTATTTAAATGTTTGTTGCTAAATTATGTCAGAATCCGTCCTCCATATGAAGCGACATGAGGCAAAGGCTCGGTTCTGCTGTTCTGGTTCTGGTGGAGCAGGAATCCTCCTCCTCTTTCTTCATAAAAACCTGCAGCTGTTGTGTGAAACCTCTGATGCTTCTTTAATTTTTTTTTATTAATTTGTAAATTTGATTTTGTCCTCAGGACCAACGACCAGCTGGTGGCGTTTCTCTCCAAACATCGCAACATGAACTTCATCAAGTCTCACGGCAGAGACAACGCTCGGTAAGACGCAGCAGCCGTCTTCAGTTCGAATGTCTTGTTTCACCTTCATTAAACAAGGGGTGACCAAAGTACGGTTCAGGGGCCATTTGTGGCCCCTGGAGTGATTTTTTTGCGGCCCTAAATACATTTTCAAAACACAAGTTTGGCCTGTCAGCTCAAACGGAGATTACATTTCATTTGAGGAAACAACTTTAAATGTTTTTACGATCATTTTTAGCCACAAAAATATTTTTGTCTTTTAAATTTGGTTTTTTTTGTTGCAGAATTTGCAAACTGGTTGCTTTACTGTTAACAAGGCAAACATGAAAAACCTTTTTTCAACTTTGTATTTACAATAAAAAAAAAGTGACTAGTGTATTTGTTTAAATTGAAACATTAGGTGTTGTTTATTGTTGAGCAGATAGAAATGTTTTAAAAGTATTTAATTTCTCAGATGTTGGCACCACTGAGTTATACATGAATCAACAGAGTCCAGCCTGTCACAGCCGATTAACGTTTGGGAGTTAAGAACCGCACGCTGCTTTGTCCCAGTTTCATCCGTAAACAGGGCCTGGACCGGGTTTTCTACGAGTGCGACACCCACATGTGGCGCCTGGGAGACCGCAAGATCCCGGAGGGCGTGTCGGTGGACGGAGGCTCTGATTGGTTCCTGCTCAGCCGGCCGTTTGTGGATTACGTGGTGAACTCGCAGGACGACCTGGTCAGAAACATGAAGCGGTTCTACGGCTACACGCTGCTGCCGGCCGAGGTACCGACACACAAACACGCCATCACAACATCACACTGCTTTTTGTTCACAGTAGTCATTCAGTTTGATTTAAAAAAAATGTTTCAAATTAAAAGCATCAGGATTTGTAGATTATTTTAAAAATAAAGACGGGAGAGAAAAAATACAGTTTTTCTATTGGTAATCCTAAAAAATTGTTTAGTTTACTATTCAAATACAATAAGTTTTAATTAAAACTAAGCATTAATAATTTATTATGTGTTTTACAAAGTGCAAACTAACATTTAAAACCTTCAAGAAAATAAAATATTATCTAAATTCCAAAGTTTCTTGTGTTTTGTTTTGCTTCTCCCTCTTTACCAGATGAACAGTTTTCTTCTCCTGATGTTAATCCGCTGACCGAGCTGACTGGCGCCCTCGTCTGGTGAAGGGGGGAACTAACTTCTTTTTGTTTGTAAAAACGTTTTTCTTTTGTCTTCAGTCGTTTTTCCACACCGTCCTGGAGAACAGCGTCCACTGTGAGACGATGGTGGACAACAACCTGAGGCTCACCAACTGGAACCGCAAACTGGGATGCAAGTGCCAGTACAAGCACATAGTGGACTGGTGCGGCTGCTCTCCGAACGACTTCAAGCCCTCAGACCTGCCGCGCCTCCAGGTGAGTCCGCCTCACCTGGAGGCGCCCGTCAAGCCAAACTCAGTCGCTTCAACCACAGAATAAATGTTTGTTTACATTTATTTTAACCAAATAGCCAGTTAGCATGTAGATAGGGCCTAATGGTTGCCATGGAGACCGCTTGCTAATTATTCTGGCACATAATTTCTACATCAGGTTCTCTGGTCTTTCCCATTTTGACAGAAATGGGACATTATTGTCATTTCTCTAAAAATAAATGTAAAAAAAATCTGTAAAACTAACTTTTCATCTTTATTTAAGTAGAAAGTTTTAAAATTCCTTATTAATCAACTGAAATGGTTCAATTAAATTAGTAAATAAGTAAAAACTATTATTATTTTACTGCTGCAACAAAAGTTTCAAATGTTCAATAACAAATTAATTAGAAATAAAATCTATAATTAATACATTTTAAATGTATTAATTTAAAAATGTTTAAATTAACACATTTTAATACTTTTTAAAGTAATTTTAAAAACATTTAAATTCAAGTTAAAAAACGAGAATTCTTTTTTAGTTTAAATAGAAGCAACAGAAGAAAACATGAATAAACGATGCAGTCTGTCTTCCAGTGAGTCTGAAGAGGCTTCTGACTGAAGACTGTTTCTGTATGACAACTTCATGACAACCAGCAGCTCAAAACTGGACATTAGAGACGTCATCAGTTAGCTAGCTGTGCTAATCCACCTCCTTTGCTTTTGCCGCTCCTCTTTTAATCTCTGGGCGTAAAGATGTTGGATTAGGGGATACGATCCTTACTGGGATGGAGGGAACAGATGGATTATATAGTTCAGATATTATTGAGCTTTTAAGATGCTAATCAGCTGCCAGGTGTAAAAACAACACCTTGTTTTTATTTATTTAGTTTTATTTGACAATTATTTAACCAGAAAAGTTCCATTAAGATTAAAATCCTGGCTTCCAAGGGAATCCAGGCCAAGAGGCAGAAATGTTTCTACAACAATTACAAGCAGAAACACAATTAAAATGCCATACAACTCGTTTGTTACCGTGGTAACATATCAAAACAACAGTATGAGGGTAAAAAAGTAAGAGACAAAAATCCTTCCAGCTCCTCAGAGGAAATAATTGTCCAAACATTCAATGATTCAACATAAAAAGATGAGAGAATCTATAAAAAGACCAGATGAGGAAGAAGTTCTGCTGCGACCCGGTGGGGCAGAGTGGTTCCCTCTCTGAGATGAAACCGATTCTGCAGAGGAGCCCAGAATAGACGCGTATTCACAAATTAGCGGCGCCGCTTTGAGGCGGTTCCGGAGCGTTTGCGTTGGCAGATCTGAGGTCAGCGTCTGCGGACGGGTTCTATAAGGAGTTCTGGTTCTGGAGGCCGCTGCAGGTATTTTTGGATCCAGGCAGCTGCTGAGGTTTTTATTCTAATGTCGGGGTTGGAAGTCATGCTCTCGGCCACACATGTGCACACGCTGACATAAAATAAGGATAAGAAATAGGTAAAACGCTAATGTGGAGGATTGATTATTGGTTATCGATCCGCAGCAGGCCTCCAGGCCCACGTTCTTCGCCCGGAAGTTCGAGGCCAGCGTCAGCCAGGAGATCATCAGCCAGCTGGACGCCTTCCTGTTCGGCGCGTATCCGTCCGGCACGCCGGGCGTGCAGGCCTACTGGGAGAACGTCTTCCACCAGCAGACGGACGGCGTCTCGGGCCTGTCGGACGCCGCGCTCAGCCACCACCACGCCTTCGCCCGCATGGGCCTGGCGCGCGCCGCCGGGTCGCTGCAGGGACACCCCGGTGATCACAGCTGCAGGTACGCCGCGTCCGCAAAAACACAAAGATCCAAATATTCATTAATCCAGACAAAGATGCACTTCTAAAAGAGCAGCATCATGTTAAATCGACTTTTTTAGCTTTCCTTCATTTTATCTTTTTATTCCTGCATCAGAAACAAACCTGGAGTGTTTCCTTCAATCTTTCATATGTTTAAGGAATCTTTTCATCTCCATGGCAACCATTAAGATGTGCAAAGTGCCTAGATGGATGTAGCTCCGCCTTCGAGGCAAAACTCCTCCCCCACTTAGCTCCTTCAGACTAGCCAGAAACAATTAGCAAACATCTTCTGAGCTCATTATAGGAGCCGCTTCTCAGTGGTGAAAACGATGTTTAAGGGTTAATAAAGGAGCCATGTTGGGATGACTTCCTGGAGGCGGAGCTTCAGAGAGAGCAGGAGTTTTTAAAGAGACAGAGACCCATTCTACACTTTTCTTCATTTAACCACTTAAACCTTTTTATGCAATAGAAACACATTAAAATAAATAAAAAATTAAATTACGTTTTTAAATTAAAAAAAATAAAAACATTTTATTGCTTAAAGAGCAATTTCTTGAATTTGATCCAGGTGAAGCTAAAACTATGTAACCTGAGGGGTTCTGGTTAAAAATATTGATAATTACAGCTCTGAATATGTTGGGTTTGTATGAGTCTGTATGCTCCAGTTCACAATTAATCAATGACTAAATTAGCTGAAGATTATTTTAATAAGTGATTAATCGTTATTAAATGTTTCATACTTCATATATATAGCAAATTGCTGCTGAATTGATTTTACTTTTGACCCCATGTTTTCCTTCCACTCAATTTTCCAGTAATATTTTGGATACAGCCAGCTTGTTTAGCAATGAACTGACAACAAATCTGATGTAAAAAAATTTTTAGAGAATTTTTTCAGTTCAGTTAATTAAAAAAATAATTATTTTCAATGCTATATGTCAGTTTGTGTTTCATTTCTTCATCATGACCTGATGAAGATGCTGGTAGAAATTAAAAGCTTGTGGAAAATACCACTTTTTGCATAAAGAGTCACAGATTCTGGGTAGAATCAGCGGTTTCAGAGAAGCTGCTGTTCCAATTTCCAGGGAAACTGAGAGACGCATCTTTCCACTAAACTCACCGCAGGCTGAGTTTATCCACTCCAAATTAAATATAAAGATAAGGTGCGCTTGTTCTGCAGCACAAGCAGGCCTCAGTCTCTGCCCACGCAGGGTTTCTGTGTGCGCTGTGGGTGGAGACCCACCGCTACAAGGAGCCTGTTGTTGCTGCTTTGGGAGGGGATTGGTGGTTAGGCTGGGTGGAGGCAGCGCTGCAGGAGCAGCAGCGGCCGGCTGGAAACGCTGCGTCGTTTCCCTCTGCAGCAGCAGCAACAGCCACAGCAACAGCAGCAGCAACCGCAGCAACCGCAGCAGCCACAGCAACAGCAGCAGCAACAGCAGCAGCAACAGCAGCAGCAGCAGCAACAGCAGCAACAGCAGCAGCAACAGCAGCAGCAACAGCAGCAGCAACAGCAGCAGCAGCAGCAGCAGCAGTAATTGCAGCAGCAGCAGCAGCAACAGCAGCAACAGCAGCAACAGCAGCAGCAACAGCAGCAACAGCCACAGCAACAGCAGCAGCAGCAGCATCGATTCATCTGGAAACACCTTCAGCTGCTGCCTTTCTCTCCTACCCTCCACAATTAAAAACATGTTTTTCAATGATTGTAGCTAGATCAGGTGTTCTGAAACAGCAATAGCTTCTGGGCGGGAACCCCCATCACAGCGTGTCCAAAGGCCGGCGGGCCAAACGCAGCTCACCATAGCTACTTATGTGGGCCTTTACACACAAGCTGAGTTTTAAGATAATAGTCGTTTACTAAAATTTTATCAGTCAAATCAAATCAGTTTTTGTTTGAAAGCTAACAGTTAACATTTTGCTGTGGGTACAACAAAACCAGCCCTTTGACCACGTTCATGACCTTGATGCGGGAAGAAATGAAATCAGGTTGACTCCCCTGGCCTGGGTTGTCCAAAGTGTGGTTCGGGGGCCATTTTTGGCTCCTGTGTAGTTTTCTGTGGCCTCCTACCACAGAATGGATAAAATGAGATTTTCAACGACAAATTTATGTCTTGCATAGAAACTTTTAGGTGTTTTTGTTTTATGAGCAAAGTTTTTTTTGTTTTGCTTTGATTTTAATGTCATAGTAAGCAGAAACACACTTTTTTGACTTTTTACTCAAAACAGACTTGATCACACCAAATAATTAAAATGGGTTAAAAACAGTGGGGGGGTTAAAAACACAGTTCTCATTTTTGTTGTTGGGGAAAAAAACTAAAATGGATATTTTGACCAACAAGTTAGGAAACTACAACTTTAAAACTTTTTCTGGTCTTTTTAATTAAAATACTTGTTAATTTATTACTGATCAGGTAAAAAGAAAACAATTCACACGAAAATAATTTTGAATTAAAAATAAATAAATAAATTGTGGCCCTTGACAAACTGATGCGTTCATGTTTGTTTTGAAGATGTTTCAGAGGTTTTATCCTGTCATGTTTTTATTTACGGCAGAAGATGCCGCAGGGCCTTATTATTGCTCTTTATGATCAGTTATCATCCAATTTACCCGTAATTAAACACAAAGAAACATTTATCCACTTTTGTCTCTCAGGTACGCCGCCATGAGCCACCCAACGTCGGTGCACGCCTACTTCCTGTCGGACCTGTTCCAGGGCTACCTGGTGCGCCACGCGGCCACAAACCGAGCCTCCACCCAGATAGAGGCGCTGGAGACCTGGGTGGCTCCCAGGGACCACTTCACCCTGGCCAGCCAGCCCCACAGCAGCAACCGGCTGCAGCACATCCAGGTCAGGCCAGAGCCGCGTTCACAGTCTGAATTCCCACCTCAGCTTCACAGTGATTCATCCAGCTGCTGGGAGGGAATGTTCTTAGTGCGGAGTTGACCCCGTTGCTAGGTGTGGTTGACCCCGTTGCTAGGTGTGGTGGAGCCCGTTGCTAAGTGTGGTTGAGCCTGTTGCTAAGTGTGGTTGAGCCCGTTGCTAGGTGTGATGGAGCCTGTTGCTAGGTGTGGTTGAGCCCGTTGCTAGGTGTGGTTGAGCCCGTTGCTAGGTGTGGTGGAGCCCGTTGCTAGGTGTGGTTGAGCCCGTTGCTAGGTGTGGTGGAGCCCGTTGCTAGGTGTTCTTCTTCTTGTTGTTTAATGGCAGTTGGCAAACGTAATTGAAAGTGTGGCCCAAATGTCACCAAAAAAACCCCCAAACCCTCAAATAGTATCATGAAAATGTTTTAAACCCAGAATCTTTTACTTCTTCAGTCTGAGATAAATCGACTGGTCTAGTCTAAGTCTTGGCTGTGATGTTGCAATCCTTTTTGTGATTGTTACAGCCTAACATTAATGATTTTCCAGCACCATTTTCAAAAAGTTGAGGTCAATTTTATTATAAGCTTCTTTTGCCATAATATAGTCCTACAAATGTTGAAATTGCTGCATAAGCTTCCCACGAAACACATGATTTTAACGTTTAGTTAATATTTAAAGTGCAAACCAAGCATTCGGAGCAGAACCTGCTGCTGGCAGGGCTCTGTCCTTTTTACAGACAATATCTCTCCTTCCTGTTCGCCTCTCCACCATCTTTCCTGCTTAACCTTCCCGCAGTCCAAATGGTTGGACTGACCCCATTTGTGCTTCTACACGTTTTTATTTATTTGCTTTATTTTTTTCATGGCAGCTGGGACTTCAGACACTCTTAGATTCACTCCAAACATTTATCACGTTATGAACGCTCTGAAGGCCTAAGATGCTTTATGAACATTTTCTTACCAAGTTAAAATTTGAGAAAAATCTAAGAATTCCAGGAGGTATAAGGATTTTTCTGAAACGACGCCACTGGCAGCTACTTTTAGTGTTGCGATTTGATAATTCGACCCTGGCCTCCAGACTTAGCTTTCTGTTTTTTGAGGACTGGCCTGCTGGGTTCAGAGTGTTGAATTATTGATCAGCATTGATCTGTTTAGATCAGGGGTGTCCAAACTTTTTGTCCCGAGGGGAAAAACTGGCTAATTTTCTCTACTTACAGGCCACAAAATTCATTAAGTAAAAAATGCAAAAATTAGTTTATTGTGATGTTTTATCTCCCCAATAATAAAACTTTTATAAAATCTGTATCATTAAAGATCAAAAACATAAAAATTGCTTCAGACTGTGTTCTATTAAGAGAGAAACAAAATCATCTGGCGGGCCACCGATGGCCCCCCGGCCACGCTTTAGACACCCCAGGTTTAGAAAGAGTCTGTTCAGTTAAAACGAAGCGATCCAAACCCGGATTGTGTTGTTGCAGGTCGGGTCGGACTGGGACCCGAAGGAGCGGCTCTTCAGGAACTGGGGGGGCCTGCTGGGGCCCGAAGACGAGCCGGTGGCGGTTCAGCGCTGGAGCCGCAGCCAGAGCAACCTGACCGCCACCGTGGTCTGGATCGACCCCACCAACGTCATCGCCGCCACCTACGACATCCTGGTGGACGCGTCGGCCGAGGTGACCCACTACCGGCCGCCGCTGACGGCGCCGCTGCGCCCCGGCGTCTGGACGCTCAGAGTGCTTCACCACTGGAACCTACTGGGCAAGACCAGCTTCGTCGTCGCTCCGCTCGAGTTCCACCGGCAGCAGCCCATCCAGAAAGGTGAGCGGCGGCACACTGACACGCCTTTGTGCCGCTGTCATTTTAAAGATATGACTAAACGTCTCCAGAGGTCATCAAAGGTCGACCAGCCAGTCCACATTCATAAAATCAACGGAAATATGGAGTCATCCAACTGTGCTACATTAAGATAAAGAAGCTTCCAGACGTCACGTTCACAAAATCAAACAACATTGATGTAAATTATTTTTTATGTTTGTGATAATTTGCAGATAAATATTTTCAGCAGTTGATTAGGACAAAATTAGTTTTATTTTATAAAGGGTTGACCTTTGATGATCCCTGAAAACATTTATTAATATCTTTAAATTGACAGTGGCACAAATGAAAACGTTTGACACCAATTTAATTTAATTGGAGGAACGTGGTTGGTCCAACTTCACACATGAAGTCACCTGACCTGTGAATGAAAATGGCTTCAGACGAGCCGCTCAAAGCCTCAGCTGTCAGCAGCAGATGTATTTATATCCGTCCATCCTGGCGCTCCATGGCGACACGGGGTCACCTCCGCCTGATTTACCCCTCTCATTGTTTGACCCCAGCTGGCGGTCCAGAGATAATTGCAGGACTTTTTAAAGACCAGACAGACGTTACTCAGGCAGAAAGAAGCTGCTGAACTAAAGACCGATTTTAACTCTCAGCTCGGACAGAGCTCCCGTTTCTACAGCTGAACTCAAGAAAAAATCAGAAAGTAGGATTACTGATTCCACAAAACTGAAACCAAACAGCTCTACATGACTCATAAAATTATTTTAAAAGTCCCCCTCATTTTGTTACGTGACAACCAGAATGCAGCTGATGCTAAACTATCCATTTCCAGAACCAAAAATCTGAAAAGTGTGGTGTGTATTTGTCATCAACTCCGTTTACTCTGATCGCTCTAGATAAAAACAAATGCTTCCAAAGGCGCCTAATTAGTAACTGGGACGACATCAGTGCAGTTCAATCTCAGAGTAAATGCAGCTGTTCTGTTTTTAAAGAACAAGCTTTAAAAGCTTGATGCTCTCTGGTCTCCAGCATCATGGAGACCAGAGAGGCCCACAGGTCAGGAAGCTGGAGGACGAAGCCGTGGAAAACCGGCTAAGGTGTGGGAAGCTACATTGCCCCTAAACATACACCTACTACATACAGCTTAAACTTGTTTTCTGAATCAATCAATCGAGTTTATTTGTGTCGCACGTTTCAGTAACAAGGCAGTTCAAAGTGTTTTACATCATAAAAACATCGTACAGTCTCTAATTTCTCTAACTGGAAAACCACTAACAAACATTACATTTGACGAGTGCCAAAAACATGAATACGCATCGAATATGTTGATCAATATTCCATTGATTATTAATCAGTCAGCTCTAAACAGGTGGGTTTTAGCCTTAATTTAAAGGAAGTCTGTGTTTCAGCAGTTTTTCAGTTTTCTGTAAGTTTGTTCCAGATTTGTGGTGCCTAGAAGCTGAATGTCCTGAATGTAATGCTTGTCCATCCAGAGGACACACTGCGGCTCCACGCCGGCCCGCCCAGGAACTCCTACATGGAGCAGAGTTTCCACGGCCTGAACCCGGTGCTGCGGCTGCCGGTGAGCCTCCGCGCCGTGGAGGAGGCCGAGGCCAACTCCGGCCTGACGGGGGCGCCGCTGCGCCGCTGGCTGGACGGGCTCCTGGAGGGCCACTGGGCCGCCGCGGACGTCTGCTCTCTGGGCCCCAGCGCCTGCCCCGTCATGCAGCGCTGCGCCCGCACCACGTGGAGCTCCGCCAGCCCCGACCCCAAATCCGAACTGAGCGCGCCCAGAGCGGACGGCCGGATCAGGTAGCAGCGGGACGGACGGAGGAAGCATTTATTTATTTGAAGGTGGCAGGATCGGAGGAGGACCCGAACCCGGTCTGATCCCAGTTCGGTTTGGGACAACACGGCCCAATGAATGTCAGAACCAGAACTTCATACCTCTTGTTGTCGAGTTGACAAAAATGATTATTTATTAGTTGTTTAGTCTAATTATGACATTATTTAATGTTTGAACTGAGACCAAAATCAAATCCTGCCTTTCCACAGGATTCCTGGGAATGTATTTCCAGTATTTCCCAGGATATAAGTATGGAAAAAAACTGGGTTTTTAAGTGAAGAGCTCCCCCTGGTGGCGCCGACATGCAAGTGGCCAAACTGAAAACCTTTCTCAAAATAAACTACAGAATATAGCTGCAGACCAGATACTGTAAATAACTTCATAATTTCATTTAAAAAGTTCTGTGAGCCTCAAGAAAAGAAAAACTTTACTGAAGTTTATGATGTGGGGGTTTTGCAGTTTTCAGATGATTAAAGTTGGACCGCAGTGCCAACAGTTACTGTAATTTTTTAACATTTAGATGGAGAAATCCCTCTTACCCCCCTGAAAATTCATGTTTTATTCAGAAAATTTTTTTATGTATTTATTTTTTAGATTTTCTTATTTGGATCCCAAATGCAGAGTTGCTGCTTGTCATTTATGTAAAAACAACAAAAACTAATTGTTCTGATGTTTCTGTTGTTTTTTAACCAGTTTTAAGTCTCAAGTGAGACTTAGAGAAAGTTTTTAATTGAGTTAATTGCAGCATCTGTAGCTAATTGTTCAATATTTTAGAGTTCAAAGGTCAAATATGTACCGTGTACTTTAGGGAATCGGGATCTGGGAGTACCAACGTTTCCATATTTTATTTTTTCCATACTTATCCTGATCCGGAAAATACTGAGCTCCAGCTCCATGTTTCACCCAGTAGAAATCCTGATCTGGGCGTAATAAACCTTTAAGCTCCTCAGCAGCCGGAGCCGTTTTCTCACAGCAGGAGGAGCGTTTCCACATTATTTATTCAAATAAAGAACTGCTGCAGTATCACACAGCAAGCAAAGAATGCTGCCATGATCGCCACCTGCTGGCCAGATGCTGTTACTTTATTATTATATGTTGGAATTACAGGGATATTTCACGTGCAGAGGAATCATCTTAGATATTAAAACTGATATTTTTTCACGGATTAAAAGTCACGCCTCTGATCTTTCCTGATGGATATTCTTCTAACTTGTTAAAAGTTTTTCCTTCCTGGACGCCAGCTGCTCTGTTCTGTCACCGTCGGGTTTTCTTTGTGCCATTTTAAAAGCTTTCAAACTTGAAGTGAGCCATCCAAGAAGAAATTAATCTTCTTCATTTTAAAAAAAAATCTCTCTCTGTCTGAGTCAAACATCTAAGACCTGCTGAACTAATTTATTCAAAAGCTTATATAAATGTTTCCTCTTTAGGAGGAAAATGTGTGCCTTTGTTTCTGAAGGCTGATGAAACAATTAAAGGATGTCGACCACAGACTTCAGGACGCCATGATGTCTTTATTTATGGTTTAGGGTTAAACTGAGCAGAACTGATGAACAGTTCCCACCGATTTAAACAGAAACACTGAAGGCTTTTCATTGTTTACAAAGGGCGCCATCATGTGGACAACCCATGTAAATACAGTCAATTTAAAACCAAACCTTTAAATGATGGAATGAGTAAAAGTTTTGATGAGTATGATAGACGTTTAAATATCTGTTCTTTATGTTTTGAATTTGAAAAACCATTAAAAGTTTACATTTTGTGACAGATAAAGACAGAGTGATTTATTCACAAATTACCTCTGTTATTATTTAATAATAAAACCCCAAAATTTAGTTTTTCAGAAAATAAGAATATGGCATTAAATCCTGACAAAGACCATATTTACATGTTTTGTATCATATCTGCACTCTACTTGGTCTGGGCAGAAGAGAAAAGAAGTGCTGATATGAATCTTTTTTTTACCACACTTTTTCCTTCCACTTAATTTTCCACCAGCCATCTTTTTTTTTTTTTTTTAGAAATCATGTCTTGTGGCTTCTCCTCTTGGTTAGATTTCAGTTTGGTGAACATCGGTCAAGTTTTCTGTCTGTAAAAAAACTGTTCAAAATTTTCTGAAAAACAGAATTTGGGGTTTTTAATTTAACTGTTAAACAGAATCATCAAATAAATCACTCTGTGATGTGAATCTGAATTCCACCTTTTGAACTGAAGTCAATGAACCAATAAACTAAATCACGGCCTCCAGAAAAAACATTTTGTTGGTTTTAAGTCAAATGAAAGAAACTCTGAGCAGGTTGGATTATTATTATTTTTCTGATTAGAAGTTCAAAGTTTTCATTTTGATTTAATCCAAAGCTGAAGTGAAAACTTTAAGATCTGTAGAGTGAACGAATTCAGAAGGAAAATAAAACTATCAGATAAACCGTGAAGACAGAAACCCAGATTTTCTGATTGTTCCAACAGAAAAAAGAATAAAATACATAAATATCATTTGAGTTTAAATAAAAGCAGATCATTGGAAATGTGGGTTTGAGATCCTTGTTTCTTTTTTCATTTCCATAACGTATTTATTTTTTATTTATGCATTAATTTTAAGGTAATTTAAATGGAACTGGGACCAAACTGGAGGCCGACTGGTTTTCTGATGCCCAGTTAAAGATGCAGCAGCTCAGAGCGAAGCGTGTTTCTGTATATGAATGAATCTGGATGTTTATTTTATTACAGTAAAAGAAGTGAAACGATGTACAGACTTTAAGTTGAAGTGTAAGTGTCCAGATTTCTGCTGTGACTGTTTAATCGGCGTGGAGCTTTTCCTTTCATTTTTCATCTTTTTGTCGTTTCTCGCTGGGAGTCGTGCGGTGCCTGAGCTGTGCTCCTGTTTTAGAAAACTGAATAAAAAAACACAACAAATCACGCCGATGTGTTTCACTGTACATCACATCTGAACGCTTCAGCATGAACAACTACTACGGTCTTATTTATTTTGTAGACCAATTCCTCTTTTTGTTAGTCTGTAATGTTTGTTTTATAGACACTAATTTGTAAAATAATAATAATAATAATAAAAGATCTTATGTGAAAGTTAAAGAGCCGCTGATACCGGCGCTCCTCAGATTATTCCAGTAGTTATTATATATTACCGTTGGGGAAAAAAAGTATTTAGTCAGTCACCAGTTGTGCCAGTTCTCCCACTACAAAGATGAGAGGCCTGTAACTGACATCATAGGTCGACCTCAACTATGAGAGACAAAATGAGAAAAAAAGATTCAGGAAATCACATTGTCTGATTTTTAAAGACTTCATTTGAAATTAAGGGTGAAAAATAAGTATTCGGTCAATACAAAAGTTCATCTCAATACTTTGTAATATATCAAGATAAAAATAATAATAAAGTTCCCGTGCTTAAGACAAATTTGAGAAAAAGACTATTTACAAGTAAAACAGAATTATGGTCAAAGTTCTCTTCATTAAATGTTAATAAAACATTTATTTTAACTTAGAATATATGTATAGTTACATAAGAAGCCAGACTCAGGCTGTTAACTGACAGCTGTATTGAAGCAAATTAACGGAAAGTTAAGTGGAAGGAAAACGTTTGACATAGGAGGGCGAAGCAACGAGCCAGAGCTTCAGTTTGTATCCATGACATGGGCAACAATGGTCACATTTGTTAATTATCAAATTGTCTAAGAAGCCAAATTGTAGTTTTTATTAGCTTTAAGCCACAGTCACCCAAATGATTAGAGTTAAACACCTGAAATAACAGTTTTGGTTCTGTTGGTTGGCCAGAGTCCTTTGTGGAATAAACCACTGGGTTCTGGAGCCTTGCTGCTGAGATACTCACCTGCTGCTATAAACAACTCCAACATCTTTTTCTGTTGCTCAGTTATTGTAAGGAAGATTAACTTCTACTGTATCCTGTTTTTCTAATGTTACTCATAATGTTGCTGCCCCTCTTAGTTTGGAGTTAAATTTAGATCAATATTCAGTTCAGATCTGGATATGAGGGTTTCTTATAGCGAGACAAAATCTGCTTTTAGTTTTACATTTTGATTTGACTTTATGGTTTTTTATATTTACATAAAAGACTGAATCCTTGTGCTCACAGAGACGAGTGTGATATGTTTTTGTAAACAGTTAAGAAAAGATGTGAGGATGCAGCGCCACAGAAACTGATGTAATAGGAACGGAGGGCCAATGGGTGGCGCTGTAACACTGCTAAAGAACAACACAAACCCACAGAACATTGATCCCGACAGACAGATTAACTCCACAGGTCAGAAAATCCCCTTACAAGAAAATATGCTAATGAAAACAATGAACACTTTCCGGTTTTCATCAGTAAATGTGCAGCTAAATGTTTAATTATTTGTAGAAGGATGGCACTGGTATGAGGAAGACCAGGAGGAAGAGCACTGCAGTGCCTTCAGCGGACAATTTCTAGTTGTGTTCATGAGGACAGAATCCAGTTTTCTAACTTATTACAGTTTTAAAATGGCATAATCAAAAAGTTTGAATTACATGCCAGTATTTATATTTTTATCTGAAGGGTTTGTTTCCAGAGTTCTCTTCCTGATTAGCATTAGAGTGTTAAAAAAGTTTAAGATGGAAACAGTCACTCCTGATTGAGTTGGACATGCTCACAGTAAAAGATCCTCAATCATTTATTTTATGAAGTTCTCAAGTTCTAATTATTCTGTTGTGTATTAACTGGTTTTAATTTTTAAGTAAACTAAACTATTTATTATGAGAAGAGCAGGTCAGGGAAGCCATGGGAGAGAAGATATAAAAATTATATTAATTATAATAGAACCTGAAAGGAGAACAGGTGAGGACTGATGTCAGGTTGGTTTCTTTCAACGTTTCAATATTTTTTCATTATTTCCACACTATAAGGGTAATTAATGTTAGGATACATGAAAAGAAAAGCGTTTGAGGAGAAGTTTAAAAATAAATGAGTGAAAAATGTTGCTATCAGAAACGGGTCACACAGTAAATAGAGTTGAGATGTATAATAATGTATACATCTGAAAATTGTTAAATTGTTTAAATTCTGGATGATAAAAACATACTTTTTTATCTTTAGTTAGTTCACAGTCTGATGCTGCACATTACATGAATCCATGCAGGAACATCAGGCTGCAGAGTCAGAAACACATCAGTAGATATTTAGTTAAAGAGACAGAGACAGAAACACATCAGTAGATATTTAGTTAAAGAGACAGAGACAGAAACACATCAGTAGATGTTTAGTTAAAGAGACAGAGTCAGAAACACATCAGTAGATATTTTAGTTAAAGAGACAGAGACAGAAACACATCAGTAGATATTTAGTTAAAGAGACAGAGACAGAAACACATCAGTAGNAGGCAGAGACAGAAACACATCAGTAGATATTTAGTTAAAGAGACAGAGACAGAAACACATCAGTAGATATTTAGTTAGAGACAGAGACAGAAACACATCAGTAGATATTTAGTTAAAGAGACAGAAACACATCAGTAGATATTTAGTTAAAGAGGCAGAGACAGAAACACATCAGTAGATATTTAGTTAAAGAGACAGAGACAGAAACACATCAGTAGATATTTAGTTAAATGTCTGGCTGAAAATAACATTTAGTCTTTTTGCCTCAGTGTTTTTCTTGGCTCATGTTTGGTAAGTTGCTGAATGCAGAGCTGGAAAGTGAGACTGAGTTATCAGTGAGGAGCTCAGGCGTCTGTTAGATGTGAAAAATATCATTTTTATTTAATTTGTAGATCAAACTGTTGCACTGATGTAGAGAGTTGCTCAAGAAGAACAAAACTAATTTTTAGATTTTATTTTTGTTGGTCAAACTGCTGTATTGAGTTTAAAACTGCTGAGGCCCATTTTATGAGCCGTTTCTTTTACTTCGGTTTTAGAAAGAGGCAGAACCTGTTCAGCTGCCAGTCAGCTTATATCAATGCATTTTGATCAATAATCAAATGTCTTTTGACCAATAAAATACATCAGAATCTGTGCGCTACCACAGTATTTATCTTGCTAGCTTTGAGGCAAATGATAAAGTGAGTATTGATCCTGGAATGACAGTCATTATGCTACGGATCCATAACTTTAATCTGATTATTGGATTGTAAATAGTAACGTGTCAGAATACTTGTTACTGAAACAAGGGGTCAGATTAGAGTAAAGCGTTACTGACATGGTGATGGCACAATTGTTTATGACATTTCTGCTCAAGCTGTTTACTGATCTGTCAGGTTTCTGATCTGCGCCCCCCCAGTGACAGACTGGTTCCGACGCCCTGACCTGCTTCACTAGCAGAGAGCAACGCTAAGTTATGTCTATGGTCATGATTCAATCTTAGGTTTCCATGCTTCCTACAGTGATCCAGTTATTAAAAAAAGTCCAAAATAAAATATGTTCACATCCTTCGGTGTTGTGTCTCTGAAACACACAGGATTAGAACAGTGAACAAGAACATTCATTGTTTAAGAAAGGACAGCTCACTAAGATCAGGAAAGGGTTAATCTGGACCAAACTCAGATGAAGCCACTCCTAGGAATCTGGAAAAAGAAAGCTTTTTTTTTGGTAAAACATCAAGATGTGTGTGAACTCATGAACAGAAACAGCTTTCCAATTTTGTCTGCTTCATGTTCGTGAGAGACTGTTGATACTGAATGAGTCATAAACTCAACAGGAAGAAATGTAACATCTGACATCTNAATGACTTTATCAACAATTAAGCTGTCAAATTACTAAGTTCAGTAACTTGACACCGACTCTGAAACTTCCTCCTTCTGCTCACTGCCTGACATTAAGTAAACTCTCCAACTGGAAGGACCAGTTTTTCTCTTTTAACTCCGGCGTAGATAAGGCCATCACATATCTCGCAGCAGATTTCTTACTGGAAAAGCTCAATGTTTTTCCAGTAATGGCAAACATCACAAGCATTCAAGGAAGCTTCAGACAGGTGATCTGATAGCCCTGCTGGATCCTTGCTATACGCCGACATAGATGCTCTATTGACGGCTCTGTGGGTTATGAATCAGGCATAAAGAAACATGCTAATGTCTCAGCTAGATCCAAAGAAACATGGCTCCCTGTAGCTCAGAGAATAGACTTTAAAAGAGTAATTAGTAGCTAGCTTATAAATTGCTGAATGGCTTAGCATAAAATACATCAAAGTTCATTTGTTGCATCAACTTTCCAGACCTGTCAGGTCTTCTGGTTCTGGATCTGGTTTGCTCTGCATCCCCAGAACCAGAACCAAACACGGAGAAGCAGCATTCAGCTTCTATCCTCCTCTTTTCTGGAAGAGACTTCAAAAAACTGAGTTCCTTTAAATCAGGGCTAAAAAGCCCACCTGATTAGAATTACCTTTGATTAATAACTGGAACATTGATTAATATGGTCTTAATTGTAACATTACTTATTTTTCATGCCACTGTAATGTAATGTTTTCCTGTTTGTTCATTATGTTATTTTCATGTGAAGCACTTTGAAATGCCTTGTTGCTAAAGTGTGCTTAAATAAACCTGACTTATGATTAAATATGAAAGTACGTCATCAGAATAGAATCTAACATAACTGGATTAGATCGGTTTATGTTGATTAAATTTTTCAGTTAATGACAGGCTCAAGTATTTTTAGAAGACAGACAACTTGTTGGCAAAGTTCCTGCATAACTATATTAACTTATCAATCATAGCTCACCTCTGAGAAGCACCAGTCCTTGGTTTTTATATTGCTTGACTATACTGGCACTTGGCACAATATAGAACCTGTAATAAATAGAAAAATGATCTGTATGTTTTATTTTTTCCACAGATTGATGCTCATAAAAACGCCCACATAAGATGCCTGTCTACTTCCTGCACATGCTGAGAATCAGGTGAGTTGCTGGCATGTCGTTGGGCAGCTGAGTCATTGTGGGTGTCTTTAAAAAGTTGTATGTTAGCTATATAAACAAGAGCAGATCAGCTGCAGACAAGCGACAGTGATGGCCTTCAACAAGCTGATCTGTGTGGCGGCTCTGCTGACGCTGCTGATGAAAGGTACGAATGCAAACATTAGAAAAACTGAACACAAATGTCCTTTATGGTCAGGTGTACCAGCGGCAAGATTGTAGGCAAATTAAGGCATGATGATTCAAACAAGGTAATAAGATTATAAAAAGTAATAAATTGAAAGATTGTATAGTGAGAACAAAATTGCAGTATTTAAAAAAAAAAAGCTTAGAATAGCATACAGAGTTTCAAACGACTAACTGAAGCGATCTTCTACAACCATCTTTTGGGAAGTTTGAAAGATGTTTTAATGTCTAAATTATTTGGGGATGTTTAATTCAAATCTAACACAGAAATAGTTACTTTTCTTCTGACATCTGCAGCACCTGATACAGCAGGCTCTGTGGGAAGAGTAGTTGTCTTGTGATTGGAAGGTTGTAGGTTCGATTCCAGCTTCCTCCTGCCTCATGTCGATGTGCCCTTGGGCAAGGCGTTACCCCCAAATTGCCTACCGATCTGCGTATCGGTGTATGAATGGGTGAATGTGACTCTAGTGTAAAACATTTTGAGTGGTCAAAAATGATCAGAAAAAGCGCTAAATAAAAATGCTTTCAGAGCCTGCACTGTTAAGTTTTTTGTTTTCTGCATGAATAAGAGAGAAGATGTGTTTATTCAGTCAAAGGGTCAATGTAAGAGTTTAAACTAAGACATTTTAACAGTGCTGGTGGCGTATTATTTTCCCAGGCTCACTAGAGTTCCCCCTGAGTAACAGCTGTCATTACTGAGTAAATGATGCTGCTATATAAGTAAACTGACTAAGCAGTTTCACCTTGTCTGCTTTTTTGAAGTGTTTTCTTTGAAAACATATCAACTTTTTTCCTTTCATTTACCTGAATCAGATGCAGAAATGAACTGGTAGAACAGGAAACCGCTGAGTTCTCAAAACAACTCGTACAATGTGTGACAAATTACAAATCCGGTTGAACACAACCAGCTTAAAAAACTATAATTTTTCAGTGGGCATTACAGAAGATTTAACATTAGTTCAGGACAGAGTAATTAAAGCGACATAAAGTGACTGCTACTGTTGAGAAAAACTCAGTGCTGTTTTTTGCCTCTAAAATTGGGTAATCTCAAAAATATTAACTTTGTTTCTAAACATCAACACGGCCAGTTGATGATTGTCAGAAAAACCTCATTACAGTGGACAATATGAGGCGTTCAGGTCCATTTCATCATCCGTTACAAATGATCAGTCTGAAAGTCATTTCACTTTCTTCAGAAATTGTTTTTGGAAAATGTCAGAGTTTTACACACCAGGAAAACAGAAAGAATCTGGAAACTAAATTTACGGGATCCACACATTAACAATACCAAAACTAAATTCTGTGCTTTTCTATAATTTTCAGGACTGAGTGCATTTGCAAACTGTAATCTGGCTTTTTAAGTTGCTTTGAGAGTCCTGGCTTCTTCCTAGCTGAGTGACCTTTGAGTGGATTCAGGACTGTTAGCAGCTCTAGCCAGCATCTTCCCTTAGGGCCTCATGCATAAAGTGGCATATGCACAAAAAATGTGCGGCGCCATATTTTACGTACAAGTTGGCATGTATAAAAATTAACTTTGTGTCAAAGTTTGCGTAAATATACACATACTTTTTCACTGGCGTGAAAATGTGCGGCAGCCACGCAAAGCGTCAAAACTCACCTAAATACACTGAAATCTGACGACATTCAGTTATTTAGACCAAGAAGTTTCAAACCCGACGTTTTTTCATGGTTTTAATATTTTATTTGAAATATAGAAACTGATCCGCATTTATCCTCAGACAATGACATGACATGCACACAAAATAAAGAAAATAAAAATAAAAGGATGTGGAAACCTCACTCTACTGTAAATAGTACTTTTCCTCAGTTTTTGTCTCATAAATATCGCTCTGTGCGCCGAAGAGCATGAAATGCATCCATGGGTAATTTCATTCTCACTAAAACAATGAAACAGGGTTGGATCAGCAGATTAACTCCAGACAGGTTTGATTATTTTAAGGTGACCAAGGTGTGTGTAATCACACGTATTCAAGTAGCTGTGAGCCGCGTAAATGTGGAGCGTTTTGGCTCTGATGGAGAACATCGCCAATGGAAGAGGGAGCCACTGATCATATTGATCTGCTGGGAAATGTTGATGATGGTTTATTAGCGTTTAGATTAATCCAGACTGATCATCCTGGATCTCTGAGCAAAACTTAAAGAGCCGCGCGGTACCGGTACCGGTCCAGCTGCAGTCAAGCTTCAGTTCATCCGCCCGCTTTGTGAATGTGCCTTTATGGACAGAAAGCATCTGTACTCGGTAAATGTAACTTCTGCTCATGATTCCACTATTTAGAGTAAACGTCCACATTCCCACTCACAGGACTCTCTGAGGTGCTGTCCGTCTTTAAATCCCAGCTGAAAGCGCTGCTGTTCCAACAGGCATTTGCGCTTGGATCTCTTTATTTATTTTTTGGATTTTTTTTTTCTTAAAAATGTATTATTTTTATTTTTGTTAGATGACCTTATGTGTCCTGAAAGTAGGGCTGTTGTAAACGAATATTTTAGTATGGAGTAATGGAGTAATCTATCGATTATTCAGGTAATCGGATAAAAAAAAGCTAAAATAAAACATTGGTAAATCTAACATAATATCAGTTTTACTATCTCATATCAACATCAGTCCAGTTTTTCACATTGAGCTTCTCTAAGTTACTTTTCTGTAGTTTAAAAATGAACCTGTAACAATAACAGCTCACTTTGTTAACTTGAAGAAAAGTTATACAAGAATCAGAAATTAATTCAATGTAATAATAAAGAGGCAGGATCACAAACAGCCCATCTATTAGTGATCAGTTATTATAAAACATGTCTATACTCCAGTTTCTGTTTCTGTTTTCATCTTCAGTCAGTTTAATAGATGAACTTTGACCTTGCAGCCATTTATAGCTTTGTGTTCATGTTAGCGACGGGATTTGACTATGAGGGACATTTAGGACAAAAACTGTTTTGTCTCTCACACACTACTAAAAACTCACACACACAATATTAAAATTGCACATATACACTATTAAAATGTCACACATATGCAATTTCTCTCACACGCAGATATAAAAGACTAAGATTTCACATATATAAAGATATATAAAGCGCACAGCTTTATATATCAGATTTTTTTGTGCGCCACACTTTTCTAAATTTTTCTGCAGACCAAGTTTCAATGTGAAAACTGCGGACTCTTTTATGCATGAGGCCCCTGATCCTTAGGTTTGGTTTTCCTACCACAACAGAACAAACAGAACCGTATGATGACTAGGCATTCCCAGTCGTCATACGAAGAATATATAATACTCAAAAGATATTCAAAAGAATTATACATTCTCTTTAGAAAATTATAGATTCTTATAATTTCTTAAATAAATGAACATGGGTCCTGCAGGTGAAATGGAAATTGGACCCAAGAATAAACCGGACTTGTTGAGGTCCATAGTTGACTCTTTTTGATATCTGGGCTGAGTTTGTTTTATCTTTCCAGTATGTGTAAGTTAGTGACTTCAAATATATTCACAGGTTTGCCTCCACTGAACTCAAATGTTGTGAATTAAACACCAGTTTAAACTGAACACCGTGATTAAATTACATCCAGATAAAACCTATTAACCAGTTACGTGTGAAGGCAACTGGTTTCATAAGATTTTATTTAGGGGTGTCATAGTTAATGAGGTTGAATGTAAATGCATTGCACAGCTGTCTGATATTAACTGTAAAAAAATGTGAAAACTGTAGTTGTGTGTACAGCTTTGTGTTGGATCATCACGTATAATCTCAATAAAATATGCTGAAGTTTATTGTTACAACGTTACAAAATGTAAAAACATACATATATATTTTATCCATACACAGCAAAGGACAAGCAGGTTTCATTTCACAACCTAACACAACCCAGAACCTGAAATCTGGTGCTTCTGTTACAAAATCTTCTAAAAATTCATTATTTTGAGTAGCTGCATTTGTGTATGAGCAGAGTATGTCCTGTTTGCCACATCCAGTGAGATTGTAGCCCTTAATTAGGAGCTATGGCTACTGTTTAGTCTATGTTTTCAGTTAAAACAGTAAATACATCAAAGAAATGCATTTTAAAGATTTATGAAAATATGTATTTGTTCTCCCCATTTTTCAGAGTGTGACTCACAGCTCTCCGGTAGGTCAAATCTTCTCTACAACTTCACACATGAAATCAGTTTTCCTACAGTTTCTATTGGGACAGACTTGCTGTGATTGGATGAAAACAGAGCAGAGTGAATGTTGAATTTCTACTTTTCAGTTTGTGGTCAACCTTCACTCAACACCAGGATTGTTGGAGGACAGGCAGCTCCTCCAGGCAGCTGGCCCTGGCAGGTCAGCCTGCACACCTCCGGCCACTTCTGTGGAGGATCTCTGATCAACAACCAGTGGGTGCTGACTGCGGCTCACTGTGTTGAATGGTAAGCAACAAGACTAGAGGAAACGCCTCATCCCAGGGCCAGACAGCCGATCAGTTCATAAACCGATTCAGATCCGTTCACATCAGTGAAGTTTAGATCTCGTCTTCATTTTCCTGTCAGCTCCAGTAAAGCACAAAATGTTTAAACATCTAAACTAACATAACTAATTAACATGGTTATGATAACGTATGAAACTGAGTTTAATGTTCTTCAAGTGTTGCCATCTACACTGTAAAACATTTGAAGGTGAAAGTCCATCACCTGCCTTGAAAAGGCAATTTAAGTTAACAAGTAAGATGTTTTTTTTAACTCAGAAACTGAAGTTCATGAAGTTGATTTAACAAGAGACAAGATGTCTAAACATTTTTTGAAGTTCATTAATCTTGAATTGTGAAATTTAACGGAATGCTGCAATTTAGATCAAATAATTATTTCACAATATGCAAGAAAAAACTACCTCACCTAGTTACAGACAATACATTTCTCAATAATATTTACTCACAATATCAAGTTACAATAACTACTTTCTTACTTTAGAATCATTTAAATTATTGTTTCAATTTCTGATGTGATGATAATGAATTTTATTAAACATCAAAGTGAATTGTGCTCAGAAACATTTAGTGTGAACAGGACATTTTGTTTCTGTCAAAATAATTTACTGACACTTAAGGCATTTGGCAACATTATACAGGACATCATTCTTTGCAGTTGCATTAAAATAAACATTTAGTAACACACAAGATCGATGTAACATACTTCCACCTCACTCACAGTGCAACACACGATACGAAAACGTGCCGCTAAGCACCCTGGGAAATAGTTCCCACTCCTGTTTTTTTCTTCTTTCAGCTTTTTAAGTGCTAACCTAAAAACTCTGATTTATTCAACTCTTAGGGGTTTGACAAAATTAATAAAAAGTTAACACAACTTATTACTGTAGGTTCATCTTTCACAAACTCACACATTTAGGTTCAAAATCTAAATCTAACTAAATTTATTTGAATTAAAGAGTAGAAGACAGTAGACACAACAAAATGTTTTACAGTGTTTACAGGCGTTTCAAGTAAATCCTGAATTGTAAAGTTATAAAGTGGTTTTAAATGTTAATTAATTAGATGTTTTCATTTAATAGGCTTAATGGTAGGACAGTGACGGTGTATCTGGGTCGTCAGAGTCAGGAGGGATCCAACCCAAACGAAGTCTCTCGGACAGCAGTACAGATAACTTCTCACCCTAACTATGATTCTGTAACTTCCAACAATGACATTGCTCTACTGAGGCTCTCTGAACCAGTCACTTTCACCCGTTACATATCACCAGTCTGCCTAGCCGCCCCAGGCAGCATCTTCTCCAGCGGGGTTGGCTCCTGGATCA
>CAEGAE010084791.1:0-23407 GCA_903067095.1 Girardinus metallicus
CATTCATTCATTCATTCATTCATTCATTCATTCATTCATTCATTCATTCATTCATTCATTCATTCATTCATTCATTCTTTCTTTCTTTCTTTCTAATTGTAGTGGTCTCACAGAAGGTGATCACTGAACTCCATGAATGAGCTTATTAGGTTCAAAGAATTTGCACACAAACAAACTTACACAGTATTTACTCTCAGTATCTTGTTTCCAATAAGTGCCACTTTGTCATAGTATCATAGATCAGTCTGCCATGAAATAAACAGAACCTGTTCCCATCACACACAAACACACACAATGCAGAACGCCTTATTCATCAAAATTGTTTTTTTAATAAAAAATAACTCGTCCTTTGATTCAGAGCTCATTAAAAGAACAATAGGGGCCTTTTAACCTGAGGGACAGGAGGTGAGTAGGAAACAGGAAGTAGTTGTACTGGCACACCCTGACTCTGTGTCTTTGGTTTTTGTCTCACCAGGGATCTTCTACACAGCAGCTATTGTGGGGCCTGCTGCAGGCTACCTGCTGGGAGGTTACTTCCTCAACATCTACACAGAGATTCATCTGGCGTGAGTCTACTTTGAGTGACTAATGATATAACAGGATTAAAATGACGAGGGAAAAAACCCCCCAGAGTTTTACTGACTATTTAATACTGGACTGTGTCTTCTTCAACTAATTGTATCTTATTACAACATGTAACATGACCTAACAAAGATTGAAAAAGAAATGGTCTATTATACATTATACTAGAAAATAATATAAAGAGCATAAACTACATATTTGCATATTTTCAGTTCCATTTGGGCTTAATGCTCTCTACAGTTACGTCTCGTTTTATTAGGCATTAAAGAAAGTAAGCATGCCTTAAGCTTCTGAAAATGGTGATGTCCAAAGTTGACCAACATTTACCAACCAAAGTGGACAACAAAATCTTCAAATTGAATTTGAGTTGGTAAAACAAAGCTTGGTACAGCAGTTTGGGTAAAACTTTATTTGAGGGGTTGTGAATAAGACTGTCATGACATCATCATGAACATATTTATGACTGTTGTCATAAAGTGTCATTCGGTAAAACATGACACTTTTAATACAAAGTTGACATTATTCAAAATGTCTTTGTAATGACAATTTGACATTTGTTCAGTGACGGTAAGGAGTTCTGTACTTATGCCTGCAGGCAATAGGTTGGAGACCTAATAGACAAACACCCTGTGTAGGGATTAAAAGCACTCACCGACAAGCCCAATCTGCCTATAATTCTCCATTGTGGTGAAAGTCTGCTTGTGAAAAAAACTGTAGTTCATAAAGCTTAAACTCTGGCAAAGTTTAATAAATTTCTCTTTCAGAACAGCATTGTCATTCTGCATACACATTTGTGTTACCAGGTTACTTTATTGAAGTAAGTCGTGGTTGTGTAAAGGTGAAGGGAAGCAGCTAAAAATATGTTTTCTATAAAAAAAAAAAAAAAAATCACTTCTTAACTTACCAGCAACTCTGCTTCAACTCTGTTGGCACAATAATGTAGCTGTCAAATTCTAAGGATGATCCACATTTTGCTTAAAGTCACTTTAAGCAAATGTTATGCTATATTTACAATATGTGAAACTGCAATTTATTTATTTTACAAGCTTTCAGTATCCATGGTTTTCTGGCTTCAAAATAGGATGGCACTTGCTCTTTAAATTAACTACAAATTCAATTTAAAATTATTTAAATAACATGTATTTAATATATTTATTGCAAAAAATAATAAGGAAATATGCTAATCCACTTATCTGAACTTACATAAATAAATCTGACCAGAAATCAAAATACTCCTGTAGATACTTGAAAAAATAAATAAATAATACTATAATCTTGGGTAAAGCAATACTTGTGTAAGAAAAACTTGAAGTTTGGCATGTAGCAGTTTACATGGTCAAAGTCAAATGGTAAGTAACATTTTCTATGCTACAGAACAGAGATGACTCCAGAAAACCCACACTGGGTTGGGGCTTGGTGGATTGGCTTCCTAGCAGGAGGAGCAGCTGCTTTACTGGTAGCTTTCCCCATCCTTGGATACCCACAACAACTGCCAGGTACTACTCATACCCACTGCTGCATCACACCTACTTTGGCTTAAGTATCCTAAATGGAAACTCTACATCTCACACTCTATTATGACACAGCTTGGGAAGACAAAAATATCAATCATAGCCTAATATGACTCGTTCCTGTTCCACGCAGGCTCCCAGGAGCATGTGGCGGGGCGAGTGTCTGAGGCCCACCAGCTGAAAGATGGAAGCCACAATACAGCCTCTGACCCTCAGTTTGGAAAATCAGTCAAAGACATGCCAAGGTAGGAGTCTAATTAAAACAGGGGTCTGATTTGGATACAGTAGACATTTTTGAAGTCATCTTCAAATCATGTGTGGGAACCTGCCAGCTTTTTAGCTTTTTATACTGCATTAGTTTTAAGTGAAATAAAAATGTATTGGCTTCAGGAAAGGTGGCCACGTGACACAATGAAGACACTCAACATAAATTATGACTGCTATTGGTAGATGTTATCTCACTTCCTAGTGTGCTAATATGATTTCTGATCAATAAAAATGTTACATCTATTGTCCCAAAGGGACTAAATAGTCTGAAGTTGACCTAAATAAGAATAATACTTTTTGCTAAGCATTGTTTTTGGTGTTTGGGATTATTGTCCTGCTATGCTTCCCGGTTTCAGAAATGTTTTGGCTGCCAGACAGACAGACTTACATGGCATTTGGCTCTACAATAAATGCTGGTATGCAGAGGAATTCATGGTCAATTCAATAAAAAAGTGTGCAGATAGTATGAGTGCAAAACAACCCCGTTTTTTGGTCGTTTTTTTTTTTTTTCTCAGCCTTGCATTGCCTGAACTGGTGAATTGTAGGTAACCCATCCATTCCTTTTGAGTCTGCAGGCTTTCAAATTCAAATTTGAAAATACTTTATTGATCCCACAAGGAAATTAAATAGATAAAATAAAAATAAAATAAGTAAACTTTCTTAAAGTAACATTTTCCACTTGTGACTAATCTGTCTTTGGAAATTGCATTTTCGTCTACATATTATCTTGTAAGCCCATTGCTGCTTGGCGTGGTATGTTGTAATTTCTTTTGATCATGCTGATGTTTCTTTCTCTCTGTTGCCAGGTTATGCTTTGTTTTATGTTCCATGGCTTTTTTTCCCTCATTTACGATATGCTTAATACATAACAATTTTGAAATATGTTATGCATTTTTGTACACTTGAGGTTCGAAATACTCCCAGCACCTTCTAAAAACAAGATCTCTTTTGTTTAGTCCAGATGCATAAACCCCTGAGATAAAAGAGGTTGATAGTGACAGGTTCCTTTTTACTGTAAGTGGAAAGTGTTTGAATTATTACCGTTTGAATATGTACTTCACACTCAAATATTTTCTCAAGTAAATGACAAATCTGTGTGAAAGTTTATCAGTGCTGCATATAAACTCCAAACATTTAAGTAAGAATGAGTATGTTCTTTTCAAAATGTTGCAACTAGCTGAAACTTCTACAAAGCAATCATTCGAGCAGAGCGTCGCAAGTGAGTGACACTTCTGATCCTTCAGGTTACAACAGTGCTTACTATAAGCCCGTAGAATGACGTCATCTCTTACTGAGTCTCTTTCGGGATTTGAGAGGATTACCCAAAACATTACATAACGTGATCATTTATCTTTAGGTCCAGTGCAGTGATTATCTGTCTACACACTGGGGAGATTACTGCGGACTGTTTTAATTAAAAAATAAAGCTCAGGCTTATTTACCCACGGTGAGAACACGCATACACCGTCGCTGACGATCTTCTCTAACTTGTTTCAGATCTGTGCTGCTTCTCTTGAAGAACCCTACTTTCCTCTTCCTGTGTTTGGCGGGAGCCACTGAGGCCACACTCATCGCAGGCATGTCCACCTTTGGACCAAAGTTCTTGGAGTCCCAGTTCAGTCTCAGTGCATCTGAAGCTGCCACCTTGTTCGGTAGGTGACCGGGCAACAAGGGTTGCAGACAGGACTGAAGATCTATTGCACCTTTTTCTACAGGGTCATGCAGAGAGAAAAAAAAATATGCTGAACATTTGACATATAGACAATTTAGAGCAACATTTTAAGGGACAACATGGTAATGTAATGTACAATGCAACTATTTCGAAGTGGTAGCTTTTGGCCATGTATTACTGTTGTTTGAATCAATGCAATAAAGCAAAACAGCAATATCCTGGTTGCATAAGTGAACCTTGTGAGACTACCATTTGATGTTGCCCCAGCATTCAGTTTTCCTGAGTACTAGAGCTGCACAATATCAGGAAAATATGTAATTATGATACTGTACAATCAACAAACATTTTCCTGTCACCTTTTCATAACCCCAGCACTCTCTGTAAGCTTCAACAGTCATGTTTTTGGACTGTGGGAGGAAGCCAGAGAGAACCCAGGCCAGGAATCAAACCCAGGACCTTCTTGCTGCAAGGCAGCAGCTCTACCGACTGCACCACTGTGTGCTTCATCCTACCCAATATTACATCCAAGCAGTCCGTTGCAGCTGGTGACAAAAACTGAAGATTGGTGGAGAGGACTCTTTCCATTTTTTCCAAGATGTGTAGTCGACGCTACACATCTACACATCTACACATCTACGCTACACGTCTAGGATGTAGGCATTAGTCATGAGTAACATCTAGTGAAGGCTTTGCACAGCCTGGTTGATTGGCTTCACAGCAGTAAATGGAAACATGCCTGACTTGCATTTCCTCTTTTGAGGCATTTTAAAAGAGTGCTCAAAATTTGCAGGGCAGTTGGATGGAAACATAGCTAATCATGTTTTGGACTGTTGGAGGAATCCAGAGTAGAAACCACACATGCACAGGGAGAACATCCAATCTTCGTACAGTTTGTACATATGGAGCAAACTGTATGGAAGGATCCAAGACATTCTTGCTGCAAGGCAACAACGCAACTGCAACAAGGCAACTGTAGCCAGAGTTCATAACAACATCTCACAGAAGAGATATCCTCACAGGGGAGCTTTTATGAGGTACAATCAAAATGTCACTGACAGGCATTTACCAAAGAAAACTGAGAGCAAAAGGTGCTTCAACAAAGTACCAGTTAGAAGGTGTGCATACACATGCAATCAGGTTATTGCATATTTTTTATATTTTTTTCCTTCTAACACATTTCCTTGTTTACAAGCTGGATTTTATCGGACAAATGCCAGTTAATATGTGAAAAAGATGTGGAAAGAGTTTTAAAATATGTGCCACTATCTCTTTCTCTCTTTCTCAGCCAGTGAGAAATAGGAATCAGATTTCATCTTGTATTTCTGAGCACTGTTCTTACCAAAAAGTGGACTTGAATGCCTTCTTTCAGTTTTGTTTCTTTCTTTTACTACATCCTTTGTCTCTGTTCCCAGTCCTGGTTTCACTGTACACTCTAAGGAGGCTCTGTTCATTGTCTTCTTCTATTTCTTTGTCTACATTTCTCATCTTAACTATCACTTTCCCCCTATCCAACCGTAACTAGGGCAAAATCTAACTATAGTTACTGTACTGCTCACCATATATATTTTCAGAAATAATCAAAAATCCATTTAGCTTAAAATAAAAAACATGAAAAGGAAATTATTTTCATTCGCCTGGTAGAGGTTGTTTCACACCCTTGATGAAGCCTTTAAAGGACCAGTCAAAATGTTCAGTGCTCGCTAAGTGACCATTAATATTTCCTATAACTTTAAAATCCGTCGATTTTTTTTTATTATTATTTTTTACTTATTTCTGTCTATGCTTTTTTCTGTGCCTCTTAAGGATACATGGTGGTACCAGCAGGGGGTGGTGGTACTTTTGTAGGCGGCTACATCGTGAAGAAGCTGAACTTGCGTTGTCGAGGCATCATACGCTTCTGCATGATGTGTGCTCTGGTCAGTCTGCTCGCCATCTTCATCTTCCTCGTCCACTGTCCCAATGTGCCCATGGCTGGGGTCACGGCCCCCTATCAGTTGGGGCAAATGGGGAAGGACCAACTGGACCACTACAAACATCTGTATGACAAACCCAAGAAACCGCGACTCAGAAACAGGTAAGCATTATTCTCTTAACACCTGGTAGGCAAAAAGCAACAAGACTGACATTTTGATTTGTTCCAGCTGTCTACATTGGGCTGAAATCAGTTCTATGTGTCCTTCAGCTGGGCTCCAGCTGAAAGTTTAGCATCCTTACACCTGTCCTCTGTTACCACTTCTTTTTTACGTCATTACAAGATGGTTTTCACAAGCTACCATCCCTGTTATTCTGAATAACCCTCCATCCTAAATTCATTTCTTGTTTGGACATCAATAAACCCCTTAAATGTTGCTGACATATAGCATGCTTTGATGCAGTGAAGTACTTTTTCTAGGGTTAGGTTCACCTTCTTTTCTGAAATTTTGAGAAATATACATAAATGTGCTGTATGAATTGTAGTCCTCTGGAAGAAAATATTAAATCAGTTTATTGGTAGACCAATTAATCAAAAACAGTGAACTTTGCATCTAATAGCTCATAACATGCTAAAGCTACATAAATATGCTAATCAGTTGATCTGTTATAACAGCAGCCCCCCGGATACCTTATATAAAAGTTTAGTCTGACTTCATTGTGTTTCAGTTTAAGAGGAATAATGCATTAAGCTTCGAGAACAGAGCCCACCATGTGTGAAAGAACAACCTGATAAGAAGAAACCAGAGGAGTTATAGCTTCATTAATTTCAAAGGAAAGCAAAAGTCGTAGCCAGTAAAGCAGCAAAGACCTCTGTGTTGTGGTGCATTCAAAAGGAATAAGTGAGGAGGAGTCAGAGTTTGCTACATTTAAAGCGAAGGTTGAAGAATAGATGTAGAACAATGTCTCTCAATGGAATGCAGAAGTAACCGTACGGTTAAAATTACATTTCTGGAGTCTTCTAGAGAAAGACTGCTTATTTTTATCATGCTTATTTCAGTGAGTCTGAAATGATATATAAAAATAAGAAACAAGTAAATCAGGTAAAAAAATGTAATTTATTATAGAAGCTAAAGGATGTAGTCAGCATTAGACAAAGAAGCTTATTATTTATATCTTTTTCAGACCCACCTACAGGAAATCTTTTTATATCAGTGGCATTTTGACCTGTGACATTTACTATGGAGTTGAAGATAGTGTATATATATATATAAGTATATATTTGAGCTTCATGTTCAAATATATACTTATATATATATATATATATATATATTTTTTTTTTTTGGAAAATCTGAGTAAATTCATTGCATACACAAATAATTCTGATTTCTAAATACCTGATTAAATTGAGGCAGTTTGTTTCTTTTGTATTCACATCTGAGCTTTAAGAAGAAATCCTAACTCAGTGAATTGACAACGTTGTATTCCATTTCCCGTAGCAAGAAGGAAGTGCATAGCATTTCAATTTTACAAAATGTTTTCAACATTTTTGTAATAACAACAGCTTCGCATTCTGAACAATCATATTGGCACAGCTCTTGGAATAGACTATTAATTAGATTTACACTACTACTTTTTTGCTATAGTTTGTATTGTTTTTAATCTTTAATAAAATACCAGAATTTGCACATACCTTATGTTTTGTCTGTCTTTTTTACTTGAGTAGCCTTTTAACCAAATACTTTTTTGCCCTTACTTGAGTAATTTCAGTTGCTTTTTAGTTATGTTTAAGCAAAAATATGTTGATGTAACGCCACTCTTACTTGAGCAGGACTGTAAGTATGTCCATGAAATCTCAATACTGATACATGACGTTAGTCTGATGTCAGAGTGTGTTCAGAAAATCCAGTATGCATCATTTTAAAATGCTTTGCCACATTAATTCTCCTCCTATCCACTAGCCGATGGCTAAAAATAGGTCACATAATAAAATGGTACTAGCCAAATTTAAACAGACTAAGTTCCTTCTTTGGCCCTCTGCTCCCACCTGTTTCTCACTGTCTGTCTCTTCCTGCCTTTCTTCCTTTGTTTCTCTCTGCAGCTCTTCTCTGGACATGAACCTCACAGTGAGTTGTAATGCAGCTTGTAACTGTGCCAGAGAAGTGTACAACCCAGTGTGTGGGGCGGACGGGGTGATGTATTACTCCCCCTGCCACGCTGGCTGCACCTCCATCAACCACACAGAACCCTCCACAGGCAGACAGGTACAGCACACGCTGCTTGTTTTATTTCAGTAAGACTGGAACAACATGACTCCGGCAATAACGGAGGCAGTTCAGAATTACCTGCAGACACCTGAATGTCTATTGTGTTTAGACATTCAGGTGTGGCAGTGTTGACTAGAAGACTATAAAGTTGCCACTTTCCAATGTGTGCAAGAGAGCTCTTCAGCACCTATATTTGGGCAAACGTCAATGTTCATTTTTTAAATTATACGTTTTGCTCTGACTTTCTAACTTCAGAGAAATTGTACTCCACAGTGACATATTTCTGACAAAATCAGCCATAACTAATTTTTTTAACAAGGAATACAAAGAACAAGGAATCTGCTTATTTATTAAAGACATGTAGCAATCCTTGCAGGAGCAAGAGAGCTCTTTGAAACAGAACACAACGTTCTGCCACAGAATCTACATATGGGGAAATGCAAATGGTCATTTTTTTAGTTAAATGTGAAGTTAGATCAACACATCTAACTTCACATCTTCATAGAACTCAGTTTTCATATTTAGTTAGCAAAATGTTAATCCACAGTTGCATGTTTCTATCAAAATTGCCCATAACCCATTTTTGAAAAAGGAACAGGAAGATTAAGGAACCTGCCTTTTTTTTTTTTTTTTTTTTTTTTTTTATAAGACATGTAACAAAACCTTATTGATAAACGAATATTTCCTCAAAATTCAAATGAAAAAAAAAAAAAGAGGTCAGCGATAAACACTATAACCAAGCACACTTGTTGTGTCTGTGTTTCAGGTGTACTCTGGGTGTGGCTGTGTGGTGGGGAACGTATCGTGGGGTGAGGTGGGCTTCGCTCTGACAGGGAAGTGCAGCAACTCCTGCCACCACATGCCAGTCTTCCTCTCCTTGCTCTTCATCATCATCTGTTTCACCTTCCTCTGTAGCATCCCAGCTCTCACTGCCACTCTCAGGTACGTGTCATGACAACAGAAGGATGTTTTTGTTAAGCAGATGCTAAATTCGGTAGAAATGGTTTACTTGATATATAGCACATCCAATAAGTACAAATATAGATCTTCAGAGTGAAAATGAGGAAAAAAAGCAAATATAATTTGACATAATGTTGATCACTAGATGGCAGCAAAAAGCTTCCAGTGTAAATCCTGGTGCGTAGTAAATGCATCAACTGACATTAGAGAGCACTAAAGGGCTCTGTGTGGTTAAGCCGAACTGCTGAAATCACTTCTCATTGTTGCAGATACATGTTGAAAATCACATCATTTTGTCACCTGCCCTTGCTTGTCAAATCTCACCTGGGTAACTTATAAGAGTCCACGCTCTAAACACATGGTAAAACATTTACAGGAGCTTGACTCCCACTGCAGTAAACCCCTTTGTGCACCATGAAGGTTCTGTGCAAAAGCAAACTTCCGAAAATTTTGTGACCATCATGTGAGCAGCAGTTCGGCCATGCTGAGCCCTTAAGAAAGTGAGTTAGAGGTAAACTTAAGGCAATAGTCTACAAGTGTTTAAGCCTAAAAATCACAACCTTGGATTTGAGTTTCCAAAAAGCAGAATTTTACTCAGGCAGCCATGGACTAAACTTTGAGTTGAAGTCTGCCTGTATCTGTCCAACCCTGTTCTGTACAGGTGTGTACCAGATAGTCAGAGATCGTTTGCTCTTGGCATCCAGTGGATAGTGGTGCGCACACTTGGTAGGTCCAATTCTTTCTCTGAGTATTCCTTAAGTCTCAAAATTGCAACCAAAAAACTGTAATTCTTCCCTCCCCCTGTACCATGCTTTCCATACAGGCAGTATTCCAGGACCGATTGCATTTGGCTCAGTAATTGATATTTCCTGCTTATTGTGGCAAGACCAGTGTGGCGATCAAGGCTCCTGCTACATCTATCACAACTCAGCCATGAGTCAGTACACTCTTGTCGCTGGAATCATCTTCAAGGTAAGATTCCTAGTCAGACACCATTTTACTTTGGAGACGTTACAAATGAAAGAAAGTGGCACAGAACAAAGAATAGTTCCTCACTGTGGTTCTGGAGGGATACCTCTCATTGTATAATCAATTTAAATTTCCAGCACAATCTCTCTGTGCTGATTACCAGCCGTCATAGTTCAGGTGAGCGTCTACATGAGAGAACAGCAGCTGCAGAGTCTTTGTGTCAAATTGTGTTCCCACTTGAGGAGATGAGGACAGCGTAGTTTTGACATGAGTCAACGTCTGTTTTCAAAAAGAAAATTGCTTGTATTGATTACAGTGAAATATAGATTATTTAGGCGAACTTCTAATAAAAAAAAAAAATAATTTCAAGGAAGATAATGATAGACATTACAGTGGACCTGTGCTTTTCCGTGGGTCAGTATTCACAGATTCACCTATTTGATTTTTTTGTAGAAAGCAACTCAAAATAATTTGTGGAAAATCTGCCCATCAGCGCATTTCTTTTCATAAACATTTGTAAGAAAATGCAGCTTGGGAATCTGAAATTCTGAGACGTAATCCTATTCAATAAGCCATTGGCTGGCATTTGCAAACCAGCCAATCCAGAAGCACCATTCATTTTCCTTGGCACTCATTGGATGTAAACCCAAGAGCAGAGAGAAGGAAGACTGTGGATGTTAGCTTCTTCAGTAGCGCAAGATGGTTTCTTCTGTGTGTATTAAAGCAAATTAAGGAATGTTTGGTGCATCAACTATTAAAATAGGCAGTTATAAGTGTTTTTATAAGGTATGTCAAGTATTTGCTGATTTACAGGCGGTTGTGGTCTGTAACACTGACAAAGAAGGTCCACTACAATTTGTCATGATTTGGGAGAAAAAGAAAGCGGTGCTCATAAATAGCATCTCCCAAATGCTGCAGGTGCATTTTTTGCCATGTGTTTATTGTTTTGCTGAAAGGCAGTGATTAACACTTGTATTCGGTTTCAGCTTTTGGGTACCATCTTCTTCCTCGTAGCCAGCGTTCTCTACCAGCCACCTCCAGATTCTCCTCATACCAGCTGCGAGAGCACAGACCAGGGAACGGAGCACTCAAGCGACCTGCCAATCAAAGATCTGCCAGAAGATGGCGTCATTATCAACCTGCATGCCAGGTTATGACATCTTAGACACTCCATTCCAAATACAGAGTCTCTGTTTGTGCATTAAAAAAAAAAATACCCAGGATGCCTTCATGCACAAATGCACATACACCCAGACAGGGTGTGTAGCACTTCTAACATGCTGCTCTTCTAGAATGAAATCGTGCTTTGACTGCATGTGTTTCTGACATGTATGTTCGATTAACTCAGCAAAAGCCTCACAAAGTTATTTCTCCTAACTTTTCATCTCTAAAAATAACTCAAATCTGATCAGTTAAACGAATTCAAGTCTGGGTGCGATGGTGTGTGTATCATCTTGACTATACCCAGCTTCACACCGTTTTCAAAGATCGATTAGACTCTTCACAGAAACATTTTACAGTTTAGAAAGAGTTAAAAAAAATGGAATCTCCTATTTGTCCGTTGTTTTACAGTGACTGACTGGAAGATATGATTGGTTTTCTAAAAACAAATAAAAGCCATGGTTTAAGATGCTGTAAGAAACCTCAAGGCCAGTGAAAATGTAGCCAAATATTCTTGTCACAAGAAGTAAAGCAGAGTCCTGAACGACCCGTAGATCAGAGAAAGTATTGAGCCACTATCATGCTTTCAACACTTTAATGCAAAATACATATTCTTACCATTTTCCTGGTTAGCTTACACAAAATGTCCCTTTTTGAAGGCTGCTAGACAGTTTTTCCTAAACAAAACAACAACAAAAAAAAACCCGTTAGCCCGTAGTGTGTAATCTTGGAAATGTCTCTAGAGACTGTGCACGTTTGGATATTGACAACTGATTCCAGTCTTCCTGGCAGTTTCTGCCACACTCTGATTGAGTTGGTCAGTAACATGAGATTCTGTTGATGATTTGTTGTATTTGACTCTGAACTTTTAATGGACCCTTACTACTCAGGGGCATTCTTGGACATGCCTTGTCTCCAGCTTTGTCTTGAGTGTCCACTCTGTTGAGGGCTCGACACAGAGGAGATGACATCACTTCCTCTCCATTCATCTCCTATGGAGCTTAGGGCACCATTAACTAGCCTTTCTCCTGGCAGGTTGATAGCAAAATTTGTTCATGGGAAATTTTGAGCTTATACATGCAAACATGCACACATGGGCTTGTGACATGACACAAGAAAGATAATAATGTTCAACTTTTCTTGCACTCGTCGCTACTGTGTCCCGTGTGTTGGGTTTTGCCAAGATTGGCGGAAACTTTTGTCTTTCGCTGTCATTCGTCACTCCTCGTGTGTCGAGCCATTACAGTGGCTCTTGTCCCCTTTTATATTCGTAGTCTGAAGTAGTTTAGCTTCAAGAATCTTTACAAATGATTATGACAATTCTGCTCTCTGTTATGAACTGTGTGTCGCAAAGGAACCCCAGAGCAAACATCTACCATTACCTTGCTTCATTCTTGGGATGATAATAGCAGGGGACATTTGTTGGATACGATCCATCAGAACCAGTTGATGTGCTGTTGAGGCAAATCAAGTATCTCAGCTTTCCATGCTCTTAGGGTGCCTTCAGGGAGAACAAAAAATTTCAAGGATGTGAAAATTCAACTAAATTGGGGATGGTCTCTCTTAGCGAGACCACCCACAATCTCTAAAAGGTATTAAAAACACAGTTTGCTCCCCGTTATGCATGGTGGAGTGTGAGTGTTTTCTAAAGGTATTGGTCATGCATAAAACATTTTAATCAAGGGAGCCTGGTTGGTGGAGCATAAAAACAGCTGTGGCAGCGCTGCCATGTTGGTCTCATTCAGACTCCAGCCTCATCACAACGGTAGTATTACCACATTATCTTGTAGCACTTAGCTTAATGCTAACAGCACAGTTCTACAAAGTTTCTGCCATTGTAAAGTGATACGGCTGTATCAGTGGCATGAATGACTTCACTTAAGGACATTGATCAAGCCACACTCTAATGGGTCATGTAGTTCTTGGAGAGCACAGCCAGGTCTTCCTCCAGTGTGAAGGTTTCTGGAAATCTCCAAACAGGCTGCCCTGTGCCTTTTTATTCAGTGTGGCTTCAGTCATACATTTGTGCCAGTCATTCTCTTAAAAGAAATTCGACTGGTGTAGTTGTTTTTTTTTTTCAGTCTTTGCACTTTCGCCTTTGGAAATATTGCTTGTATTATTATGGGGAGAAGAGCATTTGGTAGTTTTGGATGTGATGGCTTGCTTTTTTGCCCTGATAGGGTGTAGGATTTCAGAAACCATCCCTCCATGTCAGGTTTTGAGTTTCTTTGCTTTAGTTAAGCTGCAAAATCTGCTCAAGAGGTCTGTCTTTCAATAGCAAATATATGTTGATGTGCACATCGATTATCATCACAGATGAATAGCACAAACACATTTTCACCTTGAGAAGCACATGAATACTTTTGAAAGCAACTATACAAGAGATTTTGGATTCACAGGTAGTGATATTTTGGCTTCTGCTGTCGCAGAATTATGATGCCCGTCATTCATCAAGGACATAAAAGTGAACATGACCGTTCAGACTGCAGATGCATTGAAAACAATCAAGTTCGTATTCGATTTAGTTTCATATAGGGAAGTGGCACAACAAAAATTTTTTGTGAGGTAAAAAGATCTGAACGTTCCAGTTAAGACTGCCTTCAAAAGGTCGGACGAACGTCACATCTCTGCAAAACAAGTGGATTCGATTACATCTGCCTGTTGTGTGAACGTAACTTATGTTGCTCTATTTACCAGCTGACAGTGCTCTTTAGTGCAATCATATTCTAAAAAGATTGTACAACTGTGTGTTGAGAAATACCAGTAGCAAAAAGATAGATTGAAACAAGAAATTCAACAAAATACTAATCAGACTTCACCAGAATTTCATGAATTAGTCTCAAGCATCAAATTGATATTTTGTAACAATAGCTTATAATGATAAGGTAATAAATGTTCCAATATATGTGATTTAACAATGAACAGCATGCCTCCAAACATATATGAATAGCCTTGTCAAGGCTGGAAATGCCTAAATATGCCTATGGTTTATTCTTCAGACTACAAACATTTGGAATCGCCTGCAGCCTGACTATCTTTGCATAATTCTATGAATTTAAGCAATCTGTATGTGTTTATGTTAGAAATGGGGTGTTAATACCACGCCTGTAGATGAAAGGTGGTAACTTTCTGTAATTTGACAATGTTCCACTAAATGGCACTCTTTACCCTATAATGTTGCTTTGATGGATCTGAATACAGTGGCAGATGAATGTCTGGGCTGAAGAGAATAAACCCAAAATCTAACAGGCATATTAACACGCTGGTCGATGTTATTTAAAATAAAATGAAAACATGCATATATTTTTTAAAAACTGTTATCTACAACTGATTTACTTTCAGTAAACTGTATTTATTTAGACATAGAAGGTAAAAAGATATGGGGAAAAATTACATATTTTTAATCTTGCCTTTGCTTGTTGTTTCTGTAGCAAGATAAAGATTTCTCTGGGCAACAAATGAAATAAAAATAAAATATTTTCTGAACCCAAATTAATAAAAATTCCAATTCCTGTAACTTTCTAAATAATTGTGTTTAGCCAAGCATAAGACGATATCTGATAATAGAACATCTTCACAATAATTCAGCTTGAACATCCAGCATGGTAAAGTTGTGAGCGATTCTTTAAAAGTTATCTGCAGCAAACTGCTAACCTCATACGAAACATCTGCACTTATGTGCCTGACCCCAAATGGAATGATGGGATTTTGCTTCAGTGTTTGGCTGTTTAGTTATTTAGTATGACACAGCCTTGCTCATTTAAACTCTTCATTAATAGGTTAAGTGAAACCAAAGTCAATCAAATATAATACGCTAAAGTGAAAATCCAGTTTGAGTAATCCCAAGATATCCATCTTTTAGTTCATACGGGAAATTGTTTTGTGTGGGCCCTGCATCTGGACTGAATGATGTGTTAGACCTGAAAAAGACGAGGCACGTTGGTAACACAGTAAATTCTACAGTGCATTTTACGTTTGGACCTAATTATTTCAGTACTGTAACTCTCCAGTCGTGCCAAAGCAGCTTCGCAAATTAACTGTTGAGCTTTATTTTGTATCAACATATTTATGCAAATAATTTATTCATGATATCTTGCACTTCAATTTTTAAATCAGTGGTGTAATTTTAAAAGTACTGATACTTTTGCTGTCATTTTCCTGTTTGTGATGTAAGATCCCACCCACTGTGCTGATCTGTATCATTATTGTGTTCGATCCTCATGTTATGAGTGACCTGGACACCCTTCAACTGCTGGCAAACAATTATGTTCACCTATATCTGTAAATCATTTTACCTGTGCTTTTCTCTGTCTCCTAGCTCAGAATATCAAATGTATAAAGCCCTTTTGTTAAACTGCATATTAATTTGTTTTTGTGGAATATGTTGTTTTTAATGGAAGCTGTGAACTTTGTTTTTGTTGTCTTTTTTTTTTATTGAATGACTCAGAAATATGAACTGTTTTTATAATTACAAAATTTGAACAGCACAACATTGCGTCTGACATGTTTTTCTGTCAGTTTGATTATTTGTTCCGGTTATTATTTATTGTGCTGCGATCACTTACCTTCTGAAGACTGATGTGACCTTTTTGGTGACGAAAGCAATACCGCTCTAAAACAACTGCCTTTTTTGGTAGTGCAAACAAAGAATATATTTTAAAACGCATTAATACAAGCAATGAAAAAACTTCACAGCACTACTGCAAAACGTATCATTCAAGGTCTTGGTTATCTTCGCTCTCCAGCCAATCAGGGCCAGAAAAATGAATTGCACTCCTGGTGTCGCTTTGTAAACACCAGATAATAGTGTATGAAGCATAATTGTGCTTATTTCATCTTCCTAAACTTCATTCAAGATTTTTCACATGCTCTGTAGAGAAGTCTGGTAGAGTTGCCGCTAATAATTGGGAGGTACTTTCCACAGAAAATATGTAAATACTACAAACATTACTGCTAATAATAATACAAAATATGCAGGAGATCAATACTAAATATGCCAGAGTTGTTAGGGTCGATGTAGGTCGGGAAAAAAAAACTCATTTAATGACTTTTACTTTACTAAAAAAAGTAATGAAATGGTTTGAAGACAACAAAATGGATGTTTGTATTGGCCCAGTCAAAGCCCAGAACACAGTCTCATGGGGAATTTGTGGCTGGGCTACACAATCCTCATCTAACCTGAGAGAGTCTAAATATTTTAGCAGAAAGAATGACATAAGACACAATCCAGATGCACAGCCTGATTGAGAACGATCAACACAGACTTCCTGTTGTGACTGTAGCCATAGGTCCATCTACTTAATGCTGACTGGCAGGGATGTTAATATTTACACAAGCACTTATTTTATGATTCACTGTTTTATTTCATTGTCATTATTTAGTAGAAATCAATTTTCACTTTGACAATAAATAGTTTTTTTTGTACTTCTTTTATTTTTAACTTTTTTTAAGCCAAATTTTGTTTATCGGGATTGATTTGGGAAAGCAACGAAAAGGCTAAAACATCCAGGGATAAAGGTCAATTCTCTTTATGTTCCAATGATGAATTTTGGTCCATCTGGGTAAAGACAGATGGCAATAAAAGAAAAATCTGCTTTTCCTTGCTGAAAAATATTGACAGAAGGACAAAATAACTCAGAAAAAACTAAAGAGTCCCTGTGACATCATTTATGCACTTGGATCATTTGCTTGGAATCTTTTATTTCACCTATAGGACACAGTCACAGCCACTAGGTGGCAGTAAGTAACAGTTATTTAGAAAGTGTTCAATGTTAAGTACAGACTCAGATCAACCCTTGCATTTCTGTGTCGTAACATCAGACGAAACGCATACAAATAATTTTTCTATGGAATCATGTAATTATTCCTTTGCTAATATTGATCTGAAGTGACTCACACAGAAAAAAACTTTTAACAAATCAACTAATTTAGCCTTGTGACCGGACTCTGAGCAACATTTTAATTCCTAAGAATGACAAAGACTCAGAATGACGTCTTAAAGATTTGCTCTAAAACATCACAGGAAACAAACTGAGCATCAGCCGTGTCTCTGTTTCAACCGCTTCTCTCTGCTGTGCACCTGTGATGTGGAAACTCGATGCTCACTGATGCCAATATCGAACGCCAGTAAAAAAAAAAAAAAAAAAACGTCGCCTTAAGATTGATTTATGCCGCCATGTATGACGGATCCAGAGATGTACAGTCCTGACCACGGCGCATGTTGTTTTTGTAGTTTTCAGTTCCACGGCTCCGTCAGTTCATGGATCGACAGAGTGTGTTCACGTTCATGCACGCCGTGTCCTCTGCCTTATCTGAGCGTCTGCTGTTTATCGGAGCAGGAGATGGAAAGGCACATAAAACTTTTTTTTTTTTTTTCTCAATAACTGCACTTCCTTTGACCATATAATTAGACATTTCGAAAAATAAACTCGCTCACTGGAAGCAACAACAAAAAAAAAATATATTTTTTTAATAATCAGACCAAACTTAGAATTAATGAAATTATTTCTATTTGCTAAATGCCACAGTAATAAGAGAATAAAGAATGTGCCAATAGTCCTACCATTGAAAAAGGTGACTGATTCTGTGTGCCGGAGATAAACGGGTTTTGATCTGAAATTTGCAAATAAAAACAAAAACAAAAGACCTTGTGAAAATGCTGACTGAAGCTGATGGAACAGAGTCATCATCCACAGTGAAATATGTTTGTACTTACATAGGTAGAAAGGCTGCTCTTCAAGAGGAAGCCGTAACTCCACAAGAAGCATAAAGAAGCCAGATTGCAGTTTGGAAACGCACATTTTTCTTCTGTCTGATGAAACTAAAGTGTAACTGTTTGGTCATGAGGATCATCGTTACATTTGGAGAAAAAAAATCAGGGAAGCTTGCTACCCTGAGAACACTGTGAATCCTGCACTCAATGCGAACGTCTTACCTCGTACCATCGAGTTGCATTGCTAATCTTGTGCTATTTCAGTGCAACGGCAATAAAGGTTTTCTATTTATAAAGACTTCTTGGGCAGATCTGAAATAGCGTCTGCACACGATCCCAACTGTGAATTATGGTTTTTGTGAAATGCTGTCAAGAAGTACTTGCATGCTTACAGATTACTATTGTTTTTTAGCTCAAAGGGTAGTTTTCAAATGATTATTCATATACTCAAGGGTAAACATCTGTCCTAATCAAACAGGCCTTATTTGAAATAATAATTATCCACTCGGTTTAGAGTAAATAAAAAAATTGACATGCTGCTGTTTAGCTGCCGGTGGTAGACTGACCTGTTCTGCAGCAACAGCGAAGACTCTAGAAAATTCATTAACAGAATCTTATGCTTTTCAAACTTGCTTTGCATGCTGATGGTCCTAACATATCATGTCTGGTTGGAGTCAGAAAGTAAACAAGTCACTCTTTGTCACTGCAGTGTTGATAAATCCCTGTAGGAAACTTTAGTTTCCAGACATCAGGCAGCAACTCTAACGTGATAAAGGCTTTTCCAATTAGCCGGAGTTCATGAAGAGTATCTGCTGAAACACTTCACTTTCCAATAAAAGAATGGTTTTGGGAAAGTCTAGTAAGTGCTTCACCTTAATCAACAGCCAAACAAATTATCTAAATGCAGGCCTGACATACACTGTATTGGATCAAGTTTTAGCTAATTAAAAACACCAAATCATTTTAAACAAATACTAAAAACATAATTTATTTCATCCCGGTTCTTCTGACTGGCAACACAATATGGGATCTTGCAATCACAGCAAAATTTTACAAAATAAAATTGGATGGCGTGATTTGGTTTATACTTAATTTTAAAATTGCTTACTCTTGAGAAACAACCAACATTGTGAGGGCATTCGAAGGTATGAAGCCATTTTCCATGTCCACACAACGTGAAAACATAATTTATAAAACTATGCAAGTTAGATTTAGAGGAATGGTGTGAATTAAGTTTTGCATCAGATTATAGACTAGTAATGGTTAAGGTTAGGAAAAATGTCTGCATTAGGCATTTATGCAATGACTAAAATGAATGGAGGCCAACACAAAGTCCTTAGTTTGTATAGAAATGCAAAGATTTCTTTCTGTGTCTTTTTTAAATTCTTTTAACTTCACATTTTATGCTAATGAGCCAAACGTATTTTTCTACTGGAGTGAACAATCAAGGTCTATTCTATTCTATTTTGCAATCTGCTTCTTCTCAGCTTTCGGTTCCAAAGTCAAATAACGTGTTACATACCAACACAAACACACATATCAAGGTCAGCCAGTGTGAGTATATTGGCTCTGTTTTGTTTTGTGTGTCATGTTGTACTTGTCCTTGCTCTAAATGTGGTTTCCTGCTGAAAAATAAACAAGTGCAGGCATGACAATAACTTTACCTGGAATTACCCGAATAGACAATTTCCCAATTAAAATTGTGTTTTTTGAGTTACTTTTTCTTTAATGCTGATGTTTTTAACCGGTCAGCCCCCTCTTGCTTTGGTAGCAGTAAATGAGTATATTTTCAGCCCCTCAGTGTCTACATGATCACACACAATTTCACTGTTTCTCTTTAAGTCTAACTTTTGGCAGCCCAGAAATGTTACGTCAGCATGAGCCTTCTGTAAGCCGTTAGATACCAGCTTGCCCTCTACACAGCCTCAGTCGTAGGCACATTTCAGCTGTTTTATTGTTCCCATTGAGATGAACTAAGACACGATAAAAGTTTTGATTCAATCAGTCTCTATTTCACATAGTGGGTGTCAGGATTGGGTTGTGCTGCCTTTATTCAGCGCTGACAAGCAGGGCTAACTGGAGGACTGTCATTAGGAAAATGTTCATTTGGGATGGTCCTAATGCCACTACAAACGTGTGTTTTTCTCTGAGATCAGGTGATCAGGTACAGTTTGATCATGTCCCTTCCATTGCCAAATACTGAATCGCAGCATAAGAACTGTGTTAACCATGTTTCACTTACATTTCAGTAAACCAAATTTTCACTATGGCTTAAATAATCTGATTTATATAGATATATACTATCAGAAGTACAAGTAAGTAGTTTAACACGTTTTATAGGCGGGGCAGCCGTGTTGGACTTCTAGATTGGTCTTGCTGAAGAATGTCTGTCTTAGAAAGTCTGAATTGGATTTTCTCTCAGTGTAACCATGTCTGTCAGGTGAAGGTAGTAGCCATCGCGCATACCTGCCGTTGTTGTTTGCGAAAAACGTGCCGCCTGAGCTCAGTCAGTGACTGACAGTAAAACTCAAAGTAGTACTCTCTGAATGATCAGGGGCCTCATGCATAAAACGTGCGTGTGCGCAAAAAAAACTTGGGGCGCCATATTTTATGCACAAGTCGGCATGTATAAAAATTAACTTTGTGTCAAAGTTTGTGTAAATAAGGAGAGGTACGCAGCCACGTGCGTGTTCACGGCTTTATGCATTCGATTTTTTTCGTGCGCCGCACATTTCTAAATTTTTCCGTACGCCAACTTCTAGTGTGAAAACTGCGCACTCTTTTATGCATGAGGCCCCTAATGAATAGGAAAATAGTTAGTTCCATAGACAAAAACCAGATGCCAATTGAAACTGAGGGCTTTGCTATTTGAGGATCTCGCACCAGTTTCCAAAGCTGAACACCTGCAACTCGGCTGTATCAGTAGTATAGCTCACACAGGCTGTCCTCAGAAGGTTGTGCAGAGTACATGCTGTAACCCGGTGCACTTGGCGAGTCCTTGCGAATCCTGGTGACATTCGAAGCCGTTATAAATGAGTCACCTGTCCTAAAGGATCTACCAAAGCCCCTGTTCGGCTGCTAACATGGAGTAATCTTACTATTGATCTCAATACTGGAAACTCAATGTGTAGGCCACCAAACACCAGCACAAACTTATTTTTATCATAGAGCTCAGGCCAGTTCCACTGAATTTGCTTTGCTACAGCATCCACTGACTGAATCAATCTGGAGAGACTCAGACAGAGAAAGAAAGCAATTAAAAAAGTTTATTGACAAGTAAACGTTAAAGTTCTTTGGGGTTCAGGCCCCGGCCGAGGACGTCGAGCTGGAACTGCGATAAGCTCGATAAACATTCCTGATGCTGCATGGGAATATAGTTCCCCCAGGGCCTGTACTGGTGGCGGAGGTCGAAGAAGGATGGGAGCCTGAAGAGCCGGGAGCGGAAGGTGGAGATGGGGTGGAGGTGGGTTGATCACAGCTGGTAAGCGGAGGAGACCATGATGAAGGTCTTTATCAACTGGAGCTCGGTGGATGATTGGCCATGACGAGGCTTGGTCCAGCGCTGATTGGTCCAGGGAGATGAGAGGGAGGCGCTGATTTACGAGGCAGGTGGGGCGAGGGTCTTCCAGTTTGAATTTGCGCCTAGGCTTCATTATGAGGGACCTACAGGTTTTATTTTTCTTTGTTTTTTCAAAGACGAATTTCTCAGGAATCAGTGACAAGTTAGGTTTCTTTATCTGCATTTGAAAGATTTTTTCCTAAGTTATTTGCTCCACTATTTGCAGAATTGCCCCAGTTGAATTCAAACTTCACACTGAAGGAACACAAAGCTGGGCTCATATTTGATGAACAAAAAGCAGGGGTTTCATAGAACCAAAGTCTTATGCAAATCCTTTAACTCCAGCTGCAGCAACACTTTGCCCAGTTTTTGTTTTTCAAAAACTGACATTATTGACTTTAGATAAAACTGCTAGATTTGACAAATGTGATTGTTCTTCAGTTAAAAATGATCAAAATAGTTACCACAACAAATGCTATTGATTTTTCACAGCTCATTACTTACATTTTTACCCTTTCTTAATCAGAACATCTGAATCTACTCCATGGAGAACAAATAAATCACTTTTTCATCTTAGTGTCATCATTTTTTCCAGATCCTTATTCTTACCTCCGGTCCCTTCATGGGGTCTTCTCTTCAACAATTCTTTGGGCCCATTTCCAGTACCAGAACCTGTTCCAAGAACCACTAGTTTTCATGGGTTATTATTACCCTCCACACACACACTCTTTTCCAACTACTTTCATCAGATTAAAAAACAAATTGCCAGGTTTGAAATTAACCCCAGAAAAAAGTCCTGTGTGGGAGGTAGCACTTTTTTAATTTACCAACAATTGAACAATTGGATGGAAACATGGCTGTAGTCAAAATGCACTGTTAGACTTCACAGATTGTGATTTTTGTCCAGGTTCACTTATTCTGCAACATATTATATATGCATGTTTTTCCCTTTCATCAGTTGTAAACTACAGTAAGTGAACTAGAAACTGTAATTGTTTCACATCAGGATAAATTAGAATTTAAACTTATCATGGCATAATAATATTATTCAGAATGCTCACATGTTAACATGGTATGTAATTGTTAAGATGAAATGAAAAGGAAAAGTTGCAGCTGCAAAGGACATTTAAGGAGAAACATTTGCAGAGATGGATTAGTAAGCAAAGGACTTTATTCAACATGGCATGAATGTAAAACAGTGACTGCAGTCACTGCAAATCAATACATGATGACTGAATTCTTACAAAAAGGCCTTCAATGACAGAAAAAAAAAAACAATCTGCTGATGCTGATTCAGTTAGAGTGAAATCCAAACACTGACACAGGCACATTGTCTTTACTTGGGAAATTCAATCCTATCTCTGGTTAAAGCACAAAAACATTCAGAAACAATCCACACAATGATAACACCTAGAGACTGGAATCAAGTATTTTCACATAGAAATATAAAGAGCAAGTGGTTGGGAAGAAAAGCTGCAAAGTGTAGTCTTAAAAAAGAACCAATGTTCCCCTAAAAGGCATGATCAGCAGCAGGTTAACACTGAACATACACTGCCTGGCCAAAAAAAAAGTCGCCACCTGGATTTAACTAAGCAAATTGGTACAAGCCTCCTATTGGATCTAGCAACATTGTGTGCCCAAAGAATGAGGTCAGCTGACTACCTGAATATACTGAATGACCAGGTTATTCTATCAATGGATTTTGTCTTCCCAAATGGAACGGGCATATTCCAAGATGATAATGCCAGGATTCATCGGGCTCAAATTGTGAAAGAGTGGTTCAGGGAGCATGAGACATCTTTTTCACACATGGATTGGCCACCACAGAGTCCAGAC
>CAEGAE010084792.1:0-14266 GCA_903067095.1 Girardinus metallicus
TTTTTATGTTTATGATGTAAAGCACTTTGAAATGCCTTGTTGCTGAAATGTGCTATACAAATAAAATTTGATTTGATAAATTTGAACAGTCTTAACCGTCTGCTCAGTTGATGAACAGCCTGCTTAAGTGCTTAAATGTCATTAATTTTATCAGCTCCTCATTTCTTCTTTTTGCATTTTAAAGCTCAGCTAACAACCTAGTTATGACCCAACAGAGAAAGATGCAAATATGTGCAACTGTTTTCCATTGTTTTAAGATCAGAACCAGGAGTGTATTTCCAGAAAATATGCCAAAATTAAGTGTTGGCCTCGAAGCTCAACTTCTTCCTGTAAGATTCAGTACTGACTGAGTCACAGCCATGATTGTCCTTCCCTCCAGAGCTGTTGTAATTTTCCAGTGAGCTCCTTTTTAAAGGCATCCATCTCTCTGTGTGTCTGAGATTCATCCCCAGTGCATTGTGGGGATGGTGGGGATGAGTCATCATGCAAAAGACTTCCACCCAAGTAGACAATTACTGTCACTGAGACCTTTACATGTGCTCAATGTGTGCTGTGTGCTTACTTTACGCAAAAATAGTAATCTAAAAAAATATTTTAGGATGTCTTAAAGAACTCTGATCTTTGCTTTTACGATTTCCACAATCATTTTGTGTGAATTCAAATTCACATTATTTCATAGAGCAGTGCTAATTACCTCATTAGTTTGTCACTGGGGCTGGTTGTGAGTCAGATTGTGGGAGCTCAGAGGAACAGACACCATTACAGGGAAAATGGCTGACAGGGAGAAAGCAATGCTACTTTCTGTCAGATGCTTCATATGTTAAAGGAGATTACATGTCGAAAAAAGAGCTAAATAAAATGTGTTATATTTAATTTCAGAGTATGGTAGAGTTAACTAGTAGAAAATAGCTTAAAAGATGGGAACATAACATTATTTGGCAGAGGCAGCCAGCTCTATTTAGTGAAAGGCTGAAAGTCTGCAAGCTTTCATGCCAAACAGCAGGCAGTCTCAGTGATTAACAGCCCTGCACAGAAGAATTATTCAGCTGCTTGTGTGCTTAGTTAGAATGGAAATCAGCAGATTCTGACACCATCTATACTATAATATATAACTCAGTGATTTCAAATGCAAATATCTGTCTTCACTTAATATAGAAGCTGTGGAAAGTGAAACGTTGATAACAAAAGGATTATGGTTGAAGTGAGTTGGCACTACAAGCTGCAATTGACAAATCATATTTTTATCAGCATGAACAATTTTAGAGTAGAAAGGAAATTGGGCTTGAGATACATTTGAAATTCGAGTCATAACATGTGGAGTGGTGACCTCATATTAAGCTGTTTTCAAAAACGCCATCAATGTCTGCAGCAGATGTATCACAGACGACAGGTGAGCAAAAGGAATGCAGCGCCAAGCCGGGTCTGCGCAGCATGCTGCCCACAAGGTTGTAAACTGCAACACATTGCCAGGAAGTTAATAAATGATGCCTTCATTTTCCTTACGACTGAAATGACTCCAACCATACTGTGAAGTCAAGCTGTCTACAGATTCTTACAGTGTTTTTAGAAAAACAGCAGGAGCAACACTGATTGGACATTGTGTGGCTTAAACTGAGTAGAACATTAAGTGAATCTAAGAAACAATGGGTGCTAATACTAGTCACATCAGAAAACCTGGAGCTTTTCCTGCCTAGTGATTAGTGCTGTGGTCAGTCCACCTTATGCATATTTTGAAACAAATAAAATGACAGAAAATCCATAGAGTAAATTAAATATTCACTTGCCACATGAGGATGGATGCTATGAAGAATCCCTTTATGCTAATCTATTAGAAAATCATTACCTTCATTTGCAAGATTTTTTTCACTCTCAGTTTTACTTTAATTAATCAAGTGTACATATTACTAATTCACACATTGTCATTAAGCCGTCAAACAGAAAAGAAAATATTTAGAAAACAAATCATTTTGCATAAATAGTTTTATTCTCCATAAAAAGAGAAACAGTGCAGCAAAGCACCTGTGCAGTTGAGTTGATTTTATTATGTGAAATTCTAATTGCCATTTGCATTAGTATTACGAATCTCAGACCAAACATTATTGGACTGAAAGGAAAACGTTTGCAGTAACCTTCCTATTCTTTACTTCCCATAAGAAAACACTTAAACTCTCTACACACAAAGTCAAAGCGAAATAATCATCCACCTATCCAGTGTTTACAGCCGTTTGTCTATGCAGAGCAGCACTGAGAAGTGGCTGTAAACCTTTAAGCTTTTTTTCCCCTGCAAAACTTTTCCAACTTCCAACTTTGTCAAGGTAAACATCATCTTTCTCAGACATCTGACAGTAGAGAAGTTTCTTAATTTAAAATTGCGTCTTCATTGTCCACAAACATAATTATTACTCTTATTTTCATTTGGCATGTCCTTAGTTAGTTACAACGTTTTCTACAAAAACTAAGTCTCTCAGTTTCCACATCAAAAAAGATCACAAGAAGGATTTGAAAACAAATAACTGATGACAGAAAATGATTTTAAGCCCCAATTAATAGTTGAGGATGATATGTCCCGGGCGAGATGATGGAAGGACTCAAAGCCGGTGAGCAAATTTCGAATGACAGGCAGGTGATAAAGGTGGGAAGGAGAGAATGAGGACAGAAACACCCACTATGTACTGGGGAAAATAAAAAAATAAAAGGACTGAAATAGGATAAAAATAATGATGCCAAAAACTAAATCAAATATATTTTATGCCACACAACCAAATAATTATGCAGAAGTGTGACTCAGTACAAAGCTTTATAAATGACTGTAGACGACTGTAAATACATCACATTGTTCATACAGTATCTTTTTAATCTGAATGTCTTTTTTCTACAACAGTGGAGAAATGCAGACACGATCCAGCATCATGGCCTGCACCGCTCCAGCCAATCAAGGCTCAACCTGAGGCTTAACAACCAAAGAGCGATCAAGGCGAGGGTGCATGTGTGTTGCCATAGCAACAGCGTTTAGGCCACAGGTGCTCATCCTTGAGAATGGCAGCAAAAATAATAGAGACAGCAAGATTCTGCTTTGTCTGGGTGTGATTTAAATGCACAAACAAAAGGTTTAAAAGCCGACGCCTTGCTCTCCACACATCTTTCGTTCACCTTTGCTGTCATGACAACGCTGTCCTGTGGTGCTTCCAGTGTAGAGAGTCTGGAGATTGTTGGAGACGCAGAACAATGGTGGAGAGGATTCGCTCTGTAACGCACTGGTACCGGGAAAGCGGGAGGAGCAGATAAGAAACGGTTGGCATGACTGCACTGATAAGCTTTTACGCTGTCTGACTGTCCTCAGACAATGCAAATATTATAGACATTTCAGCTCTAAACAAACTGTCTCCCAGTTTCCTAGAGGGTCAGGCAATTAAATTTTTGAGGATTGAAAGCGAAAACTGAAAAAATGTGAACGTGATCTTTACTGTGTAAACATGGGGAAGAAATTCAGAAAGAAAAAAGAGGAGAGAAACAAGAGAGTAAAGATGAGGCACCACCTGCTGTGGGTGATAACAGCAGGCAGTCTCCTGGGTTCACTTTGCATCCCCGATGCTTTGTGCCTGCAGAGAACACAAGGCAGGAAACAGAGAGAAGAGCACCAAGCAGACTGAAGTAAAAATAACAACAAAGACTTTCAAGTACAACAAACTGGATGGACGAAGTAGAAAGCAATGCATAGACAAATATAAAATATATCAATTCAATATGATGGCTTGAATGTAACAAATATGCAGGACAAGTGGAACTATACTGAGATGTTTCAGTGTGTAACCGTGCAAGAGTGTTGCCATTTAAAATTCTGCATCGTCTACAAATTTCACCAAGTGAGAGAAACTGCACGAATCAGCATCTGTCACCTCAATGTCAGTAGTGCAACATCTCAATATGAATCCATACACATTGTGTCTAGTTCTGTCCACAAACTCCAGCCTATTGGAAGGACATTTCGCAGGACGTGGAGACGATACTTGGAGTTCCCCAGGGAATGAACCCGTTATCTCCAGACTCTAAGGTCAGGACAACATTGCTGATGCCAGCCTGAGTAGAGTCTGTCCTCCCTCGAGGAAAAAAAACTCAGAATAAAACCTCCAAATAAAACCACCTGGCACAAAATCTGGATGAAATGCCTTCCTTTCTCTGGATCTAATCCACTTAAGTCATTTGTTTAAGGAACGTTTTTTGAAAATTTGGTATCCAGATCTCTGCTTCAGGTCTCTTCATAGCTCTCAAACCTGGTCATCTATGCTGATTTTCCACAAGGTCATCATTCGCCATATTTCTCAAAGTTTAATTGTTTTATTTCTTTATCACTCAACTTGTACTGTGTAGTGTTTGCTCTACAATGTAATTGAGCAGTCATTTTCATCATTTTGTACTTGTACTGTGTAGCATTTGTCACTTTGTTTCTTACACCTAATATTTTTCAGAAAAATATTAGTAGAAAAAGCACTGATTTGATTTTAAAAATGGCTCCTTGATTTGACTACAGGTTGTAATATCTAATAATATAAAATCCCTCGACTTGGCAGGATGGAATCAGAAACACAGTCCACACAATTTGAAAATATACTTTGTGGAAAGAATTAAAATTATATTTGAGTATTTTCAAATTACATTTGATTTTAAAATTTTCTGTGATTACAAAGAGATAATTTTATATGCAACGATTAAGTACAGTGAGAAAAGGTTTGCCATCGAATGGCAAAATTTAGACATTTATCTCTGAAAGACACATTTGTTTCATTTTTTTATCAACCCTTCCCTCCACAATCTCTTATAAAGGATGGGGGAAAATGTTGCTGATGGTCTGCAGAGACGGTGGAAGAGCTCAATTTTCTGAAGCTGTTAAGATGCGTTTTGCAGCCTGTGGGCAACGGTGGAAAACAGGAGGCAGTTTGTTTTGATTTCTCCTTCACACTCTCTTCTTTACTTCCTACTTTTTAACACCATGCATTTCCTCATTTTTATTTATCTCTCTCTGTTAGCCGCTGCAAGTGCACTTCTTGAAAACAAATATCTTTCCTTCCTGTATTAGTATTCTACAGAGGTGGGGACTCGAGTCACATGACTCGGACTCGAGTCATTAAAGTCAAGACTTGAGACTTGACTTGAATAAATGCTCAAAGACTCGGACTTGACTTTGACTTTCACACCATTGATATGCGACTTGACTTGACTTGAAGCGGTTTACTTGAAAAGACTTGATATTTTACTCAAAGTCTTACAATTTAAAACACATTATTTTTTTTTTTTTAAAGATTTTTTGAGGCTCTAGTGGCCTTTATTTGAAAGTAGTTTGACAGGAAATTAGGGATTGAGAGAGGGAGAAGACATGCGGCAAATGTCGCAAGGCCGGGAATTGAACCTGCGACTACCGGCATGAGGACTAAAGCCTCCATATGTGGGTTGTGCTTTGCACCTGCGCCACCACAGCACCCTAAAACACATTATTTATAAAGTGGCCCCATTAATTAACTTCACTCATTCATATTAACAGGCGCAGACCGTCCCTCCGTATGTATGTGTGCGGAAGCTGCAGCACAACCAATCAAATTAACAGGATTTAGAAGCAACAACGACGGAAAGAAACGAGAGGCGAAGAAAACGCTCAAGGCAGATATGCTCATGCGAGCAATTTCTTTTGGGTACATCAGTCATAAAATATCCAACTAAAAACGGAGTGAAACATGCAAAACCTGCAAGACCAGGATCTCAGATGGAGATACAACAACTTCCAACTTTGTTGCACAAAGAACGGTAAGCGGTACGTTTCCTGAGACAACTGTCGCTAACGTCGTGTTAGCAACTCCGCTGATCTTTCACTTGTATGCTATGTTTAGTCATGCCGTATACATCCGGTGCTTCAAGCAGCTTCTGTACCTGAACTCAGGGAAGAGAGTTTCTCTCTGTCCCATCATAATGACGAACCGGGTCCAGTTCCATCACAGGATGGACGGTGTATTCATAAGGGAAACTACGGATTCTTACACCCCTTTCCCACCCTGCTCCCTTATTAGTATTTTCCCATAAATATCCCCTCCTCTGACAGTAGCATCGGACAGAGACATTTCCCATATTCCCAAATCCAAAATTCGACAGGTGTGGGTGTATTTGAAGACATCTATGTTGGGAAATTGTATTGACAATAAATAGATTGTTTTCTGCAGTCAGTACATTAAGTCTACTGTTTTTTTCAGTTATAACTACAAATGGCGGCGTGATGGTCGTTGCACAGAACCCATTTACAAGTGGTATAATTTTGCTAGAAAAACAAATCAAAATCCAGTAATTTTGTTATCCTTCAGAAATCGCTGTAAAAGTAAAAAAAATTGTACAATTGTAACGAACCTGAACTACCGCTGTGGGGGAGTGCTGAGCGTTTCTGGATGGTAATGCAGCGCATTATTTTGTGTCTGAGTGATTCTGGCAATCTTGATTCACGCAACATGTTTTTTATTTTTTTTTTATCATTACTGAGATGTGAAATTGGCTGTAGATTTAACCCCACTTGGACTGACAGATATTTATTTCACCATCACTTCCAAATTCAAAACCACTGTGCTTTATTTGCAATGAGTGCATTGTGTGTTTGATTTTAAAAAGAACACATGGTCTATTATTTACATTTAGCATAATTGGAACATTGTTTAAAACCCCCCCCCCCCAAAAAAAACGACTCGAAAGGACTTGAAATTCCAAGCTCCCGACTTGAGACTTGACTCGACTTGAGGACAAAGACTTGAGACTTACTTGAGACTTGAGACTTGGTCCCACCTCTGGTATTCTATCTTTTAAGCAGCATCAGTCTCTCCCTCTCTTTCTCTTACACACACACGCAAACACGAGCACACACACCCATTTTCCACCTTGTTACGTAACCACTGAGCAGATCAAACATCCTTCCACCAGTGTCACTCATTCTTTTCATTCTTCTATCCCTTGCCAGATTTTTCAGCACGTTACTGCAACCAGCTTTTTCTGATCCACACATAAAACAACTGCAAAGGAGTTTGTTCACAAATTGTAACTTGTGAATTCTTACCATGGAGATGCTCACACAAACAAACAGCTAACAAACAAACACACGATGCAGTGTTGTCTGTGTGGAAGCTCAAAGGGATCATATATCAAGAGCAAAACCCGAACCCCCTGCTGGTCTTTGCAGGGTCCTGGTGCCCATTAGCAGCGATCATTGGGAGAGGGCCATAACTGTTCACCAATCCATATTGGGACAACACAGAGTCACACCGGACAGACAATAAAACACCAAATGGACACAGAGTTATACAAAATATACTCAACATACTAGTGTAAATGATTTTATGTATTAGCTAACCAAGCAAATTTGCAGAAATGTACACTTGAAATCAAGATGTATTAATTAGAAAAATAGTATATTTCTCAAATTTTATCCAATTAGAATACCATAAAAGACCACTAAAGAAGATGTTTTGACTATATTAAGGCCTACACAATCATGTGGACTGCTTTCAACCATATTAGTGGAAAGCTTAGTGGAAGGAAAAAGTATGGTGGAAAAAGATGCACAAATGATAGAAGAGGAAAACGAGATATCAGACCTAACAACTCAAAACAGACATTATTATCAACCTGGCCTCTTTAGATCCCTGTTTTCTTTTTATTCTTATATTTAGTTTAGTTTTTTTCTAATGTTTTTATTCTTTTAACCGAGTATAAGTTATGATTAAAAAAAATAACAATGTTTTGTTGTTCTGCTTTTATATTCCGGTGTTGGTCGATCCATTTTCAGATCCAGAAATGTTGTGCATGAAATACATAGGATTCAGAAAAGTGATCAGCTCCCATTGTAGTTTATGGGTTTAGTTGATCAAATTTGTTTTCATCTGAATGGCCTATAAATGAATTAACATAAATGATCCGAAATGTCTCTCTCATTGAGATTACAACTCATTTTACAGCTGAGTTTTATTTTCCTCTTTGTGCAGAACATCATCAGTTTTAATAGTACACTCTGACTTCCTCTGCCTTACTGCCCCTTTTATGGTGAGACAAATCTTCTGTCATTCATAAAGAAAGCCGCTGATGAGAAATATCTGACCATAAAATGGGGAATGTCTGCCTGTTCTCGAGAACAGGCAGACATTTGTGCCTGTGTTAAACAGGCTATTAGCTTGCACACTGCTGTTAGTGCCTGGATAACATTTGCATTGGAATGAAAGAACTGGCTTCCAGTTTGATCGCCTGGCTTACGACAGTCCTGCCCTCTCAAGAAATGAGCTGTGGAGCAACACTGCTCAGCCTTCTTAGCTTTTACAGATATTTATTTTCTCTCTTTCTTTTTTTGTTACAAAGCCAATATTCTTAGCCTAAGTGGGAGGAAACTGAGCTGGCAAATTGATTCCGGTTGACTGCTTGTATTTCTTTTGTGGCTCTTGCAATTTAAAACCTCGGCCTGACACCACTGATCGACTCTCCTCCATGCATTGTTCTCCAGTTAACCTGGATTTGGGGGGATTGGTCTGGGCCGAGAACTCCAGGACGGAAATTGATAGGCAACTGCTGCGGGGTTTAGTGGGAGGAAACTGCTGCACAAAGAAACCTGAAAGTGCAAAGACTGTATGTTCTTGTTAAAGCGAAGTTGATTTGCTAGTATGGATTTTCCAATCATTTATTATTTCTGACAATCCTGTACTAGTAGCAAAATACAAGTAAATGTGGAAGAGTTATTTAAAAATCCAGCATCACGCCTTTGATGATTTAAATGACGTAATTCAGAAGGAATGTTTGTAATATGTCTTGGTCATGTCTACAGAAGGTTATCTAGTGTAGCTCAAGTTTTTAGTTATAAGCCACAACAAACATCTTACTTTTACTCTGAAGAAAAAGAAGATAAAGCCAAAACCTTACTTTCTTTTTTAGCTTTCAATCATTTTTTGCTCTTCTTTTTAAAAACACACACCACTCGGAAACTTCCTAAAATGTGGAGTCTATAGAAAGTTTTGTGGACAGCCTGCCATGTACTTGGGTAGCATTAGTAGATCCTGGTGATAAACTAAAAAAGTTACAGTATATTAGTTTAAATTACTTGATTTTTATGACTTCAAAGTTAAGTCATAAATATTTAAAATGCCTACTTCCTCAGTTAATCGGTGCTTATTAAAAAAACATTACAAGTAATTTTATGGAAATCAGAAGATATTTTGTGAAGTCTCCATGAGAAAGAAATTAAATCATTTATATAACTTAAAGCGCTTCTTTGACAAAACCCATTTTAGCTTCACATGTTACACATTTGATGCTAATGCGGAATACGTAGTTTTTCCAAAGATCTGATGCTGGAGGTCATGATGCTGTCAGAAACACGAGCATCATGTTACTAACGGAGAATATTGTGAAGCAGTGAACCCAAATAATGTCTTTCAATCAATGAAGTCAGGTTCCCGCACACCAAAGGTTTTACTAGGTCATAATTAAATTACAAAAATGAATTGGCTGGATGAACACGATTCCCCAGTCGTGACTCTTTTTCTGCTCTTCAGCAACTATTCAGGGAAAATTGCTTATGAAAGCAACTCAGAGCTCAACTTTTGACACACTGCCAGCCACCTAGTACACTTCCACTGAATTACTAAATTAGATTTATCTTTTTACATCTGACGGTGACTTTATTAATTTAGAACTTCATTGACATTATTAAAGGTGGAAACTGCCTATTAAATTTAGAGTGGCTCCTTGGTTGGGTCAATTTATTTTCGAACTGAACTTTCCAAAAATAGGGCAACAAAGCTGGCAACAGCTTCCAGCAAATACAAAGAGGTGATACAAACAGATTTGTATTTTAGGGACATAATCAGGATGATCTCCATTTAAAACATAAAGCTAATTTAAGACATAGCTTACTGTGAAATCAGAGCTCTCTGTTGGTAGCAGGGGCCTAAAGTAATACATGAAGTAATAGGGGCCATTCTTCAATGCATCAAACATTTATGAATTTCACATAAGGAGGTTCCAGTCCCTTAGTGTGGTTTTATGTTCAAGGGCGTGCTTTAGGAGGCCGTAACTGAATCCACCATTGGGCTCCTCAGGGAAGAACTACAACAAAAACCACTGAGATGCATTACTTGGTCTCCTAACAGTCCAAATGCCGGAAAGTGTATCAATATAAGCCGTAAAAAAATTAAAGAGAATATCTTGTTACAAACTAGAAATAATGCTTACTGACATTAATCTGAAATGGGGATGTTACTTAAAGGGACTGATAAAGTGCAACATATAAACAAGATGAAATTATCCAGTAAGCGATAACTAAATGAATTATAAACTTTGAAATAGATGGCGCTAAGAGGTATTTGAGATGAGAAAAAGCAGTTTTGCTCCAGCATGTATTTTATTTTAAATCACTGCAGAGTAAAAAATTTTAAATTATCAGTTGAAATTGCTTTAAGTGCTTGAAAGGTGCCAGTTAAATTTTAAAATTGTATTATTTCTAATTGTGATTATTTATGTAGTATCAATTCAAAACAAATGCCAACTCAAAGCACTTTACAATTCAGTTTTAGATATTAAAGTATATTGTCAACTTAATCTAATCAGAAAGACAGATAAAAATTTTGATTCATTAATTCCAATTTGGCAGCATTTTTATAAAACAATGCAGTCAAGTTTAGTTGATTGGCAAAAGGTTTTCTTTCTAAGGAATCCCAGGCAATTGCATCAACTCCTCCTGTAATGACAGCGGACAGTTGATTTCTTGAAGTTAGTTACTTTGCAGAAACCTCTCCTGCTCTGCATGCATTTGACAGTGAAAAGGAAAACTCTTTCTCAACATAATCTGTGCAGGGCCTGGCTAAACTGAGGGTCTTTGTTTGGTGATGTTTCAGCAAGACAATGCTCACATCTGACAAAGGACTTCTTCTCTTCCCGTCTCATAAAGTTACTGTTTAGGACCATTCTACATGTTGCCCTGATCTAAAACTCACTGGAAATGTTTGCTGAAACATGGCAAGGTAGATTTACAATAACTGATGTCAGTTCCAGACAGTGGATACCATTTTTTGCAGCATCTTCAAAAATTAAAGCAAGTTTTAAAACATCCCATAGGAAGCACATCCTATGGGATGTGCTTTAACTTCCAATTAGCTCATAAAAAACCAGTTTGAGATGAAATGTCACATGGCTCTGTTCCTTCTGTTTACATATTGAAGATCAAACTGCAACATGGTCAAGATCTAAATCCATAGATTCGAATGAGGCCATGACCTAAACTTTTTGTGCAAAATTCTTTGTGTTCATTGATGACAGAGATGTTGTTATTCTTTTCCATGCAAAGAAGCATGCAGGCCATAGAAAAGTTGTAAAGAACAGCCAATGTAACAAATAACAAAAGGCAGCCACTGACATCTTTTAATTTTGTGAAGCTCTTCTTCATCAACTCCAGCAGGATTTTGCACACAAAAAAAGACAACACAGCCAAAGTAGACAGTCATCTGCACAGCACTCAGCTGCTCGGCATGCTGTGCATCAGGAGCTCATGGTCGTATGCGTTGAGTCACAACACTCACCGTCTTTGATGCTGTTTGTTCCCTTTTCACTTTGTGACGTAAATTTATTTGATTGGGTTCATATTGAATGTCTTCATTTCTTTCAAAGCCAAATAAGGTAGTATGTTGAGGAAGGGCTATTTTTAAACTGCCATCAAAAATTGCCCAAATTGGACGATAATTAGCATGGCAGTAAACAGGGTCAGCGTGTCCTGAAGCACCACGTCTCTGTTATTTGACATGCCATAAAAAGAGAGAATGAACTTGCTTTAAAGGAATAAACGCATGCTTTTTAATTTGCTCTTTTCGTGTGAAAAGAGCAAATTAAAACATTAGTTATTCTCTCAAAGGAGGTTTAAGTCAACCTTGTTGATCTTCAATGTTTTTATTGAAGATAAGAACAGATTATTTTTGTGCCTTATGCCCAAGAGGCGCCTCACTGAATTATTAACATAAAGACATCTAGGTTTGAAGGACATTTCAGACTTAATATTTATCTTTTTTTTCAAGCAAGAAAAATGTGTCATATTCCCCAATTATGTGGAAAAATACATGATTTCTAATTACATAAAATCCATTTCCAAAGTGAAGCATGGCAGAGCTAAAATACAAAACATTTATCTGTTTATTTTTTATTTTAAAGGTTATTAGTATGGCAGTTTATAATTGGACGACGTTCGAATAGAAAGGGCAGTTAATTTTAAAACTTGAGAGAAAAGTTAACTACAACCAGAGTTTGTTGATCACAAGAGAGAGATCACAACCTTTATTTACAGTCACTTGAAATGGACTTGCCTGCACCAGAATCAAATTGACAAACATAAGAATGTTATCTGAATATTTTGGCAAATATGTGCCTAAATCAATTAAATTAAAAATAAAAAAGTATTAAAAGATTTCTAGAAGTTTGAGTCTGAGTATCTTTGATAGCATGATGGATTTTGGATCATTAGATCATCAGATCGTCATCATTCTGGTTCAGAAGTACTTCGCTGAATGGCTCTCTCAATTAGAGATCAATTAATCTCAGAAAATATCTGTTCTTTTATTATCAAATATATCAACCATCTACTTTATGACGCCCTGTAAGATCAGGTGACCTGGATGTTTAAGTGGGAACAACTTTTTCTTCTGTTTTTTTAGATTGTGCATTGTATTGCCTCTAAACAGTCTTTGTGCTACATTGAAACTCCAAGGCACATTTTCAAAAGTGCTGGTCGAAATCAAAATAAGTTTGAGTGAGATTGAATAAAAGATTGTGTGTATTACAGTGTGCAAATACAATGAGAAAAATGCCAATTGCCATGGAAACAAGAAGAAATCAGTACTCGTTTGCCTTGTCTCGTCTCTCTTTTCTCATTTTTTTCCAAAAACACGTATTTGTTCTTACTCCTCTCAGTTGATTTTAGTCTTCAGCTTATGTGAAAATTTAGTGGCTCACAGGCTCCACATCCTGATAATGTTGGAAGATTAGAAGATGGTTAGCCTGTTCAGGGATGGCCTCTGGGAACACACAGCAATAAACAGTGTGAAAATTGTATCTAGATGTCCAGATGGGCTGCGATTTCAACTCCTCGTTTGTGATATTATCTTGGCCTCATGCTTCATTAGCTTGAGAAATTGGATTCTTTGAGCAAAACCTTGGTAATTATATGTCTCAGTGACTTTGGGGAATTTCTGAAAATTGGTACACATGCTCGCATTAGTTTTGCTCGTTATCTCAATGTTGTACTATGTTTATTTATTCTCAACCCTGCCTCAAGTTCCTTCCAGTATTCAGAGGATCTACTGACACTCTGTCCTTGTACAGTCACAACATTATCATACAGCTAAAAATATTACATGTACATGAACTGTTATGGTTCTTATGTAAGTAAGAGCTTTAGATTTCTTTTGAAAGTATATGGCATCAGAGAAAAAGATATTGCTTGTTAATCTGTCTTTTCTTTGACACCTAAGTTGCGAGGGGCATCCTTACATCAGTTCTGCAGGATTGTGATGCTCAACTATTCCTTTGTGGAAGCCAGTTGCTTTAAAGCACAATAGTTTAGCAGCTCAATTCTGTGCTGTGCATAGATAGTCAATAATCACCAATAAGAGCCTTTAGCTGACCTTACTCAAATACTAATTACTGAACATATGGTGGTATTCCCTAATTTTTCATAGTTGCGCAAAGACATGTGACTTCATATATCACCTCAGTAAAACCAACACATTTACACATCTGAGTAGTTCTGCATCCTTTCTCTTAATATAGCTCACTCTGTCTTATGTACCCATCTGTCGCTCGTTTTTGTTGCTACACAGGCTTTGAGATGTGTTAAGGAGCATATATAGCCAGAGGGAAGGAGGGCATATTTACTGAGGCTAATAAACATAAACGCAACGGGGCAAAGCAGAAGAGAGATTCGCTGTCAGAGCATTTTGGAATGTCACAAAGGTTTCCATCAAGAAAAATGAGGTTTTTAGATCCTGACTCTGATGGAGGGATTATACCTGACATGCTGTTATTGTCTTTACTTTCTTCACTTTGGCTTTTCCTATCAGTTCATCTCAGACAAAAATAGTGTGCCCTTTAGCTATTCAATCCCCAGGTAATGACGTGCAAAAAGGCTTAAAATGAATTTACCTTTTATCGCAAAAGGATAATCTCACGCAGAGAAAATAGAAAAATCCAACATTAAGTAGTATAGAGAAAAATAATA
>CAEGAE010084801.1:0-21467 GCA_903067095.1 Girardinus metallicus
AGGTGAGTTACTAAGAACAATTATTTACAATTACAACCTGGTAAAAGATGATTATGATTCAAAATGATTCAACTTTTACCAGGTGAGTTACTAAGAACAATTATTTACAATTACAACCTGGTAAAAGATGATTATGATTCAAAATGATTCAACTTTTGCCCAGAGATGATTGGAGGAGAAAATGCTACTAGATGGATATTTATTAAGCTCTTATCTAAATTGTGCCTATAATCAGTAGCTCAGCCAGAGTCAACATATTTATTACCTTTTAGTGCTTAATTTTCTATAATAACACACATTACAACAGCTAAGCTGTTGTAATTAGTGGACAGCGCTGATTTTGTCCACTAGGAGGCACAACATCAGCGTTTCAAACCCAGGAAATGGGACAAACCTTTCTAGCAAGAGGCTGTGGTTACATTGGGCCCTACCTGAGCTTGCTCAAAATGCAACTCCACACGTGGCCACATTATCAACCTCCCTGGAGGTTATGGCGAGGCCGAGCCATGACGCCAGCACATCAAAGGACAGCCCCAGTTCAAAGCAGTCTGCAATTTCAGAGCAGTAAAAGCAAGAGAACAGAGGCAGAGAATAGAGCCACAGGTGGGCACTTTCTGTTTAGCCTGCCTCGGTCGTCGCACGCAGTTCTAACTTCCTATTGATGATAGATGATTGCTCGACTTAAACCTCAAGTTTTCTGCCCTCTTACGTCCTTCCAAACTTTCATTTAAGTAGTCTGTACTACTTTTTAAGGGTTATAACTTTTGGGACTCATTGTGATTTTGTTTGTTGATTTCTCCTGCGTCCTTTGATCATTCACAGTATCCCACACACACACACACACACACACACGCACACGCCCCCCCACACACCTCAGCACCTTAATCCTCCTCAAGAGTGGCATCTATTTACCAGTGCCAGGGCTGCCTGGGATGCCTGCGAGAAGAGAGAGAGAGAGAGAGAGAGAGAGAGAGAGAGGGAGAGAGAGGGAGGGAGGGAAACCAGAGGCTGACAGGGAGGGGAAAGGCAAAAAAAATGGTAGCAGGGGGCGAAGGGGTGCGTCTCCAAGGCAACTGTGTTTTTGTTAGCGCTTGTGAGTCAGACGAGCGGTGAGTCACAGTCAGGAGGAAACACACACACACACCAACACACACAGTCGCATTCATACTCACTCCCCACTCAGTCAAAGAGAAGCCAAATAAGGACAGCTACATGCACAGAGACAGGGCAAGTAGGTTGAAAACGAAACACTCAGAGAAGGGAATGGGATGGATAATTAGTTCAGATTAAGAGGAAAGTAAATAGAAAAATATGAGAAAAAGACAAGATTCAGGTTAAAATGTGTGGGAAAGAGAAATGGAGGATCAAACGAAGGGAAACTGGGGATCCAAAGGGCACGAGTGCAGGCACATACCCTCTCCGAAGAGCAACTATCACATGGGTGGGGGAAGAGGAAATGCGCAGAGCCACACCCAGTTTGTGCACACCTTGGATTAACTTGCTAAGCCGCCTATTTATTGTCTGACGCCAACACACTCAGAGTGGCGGCCTCATTACGCGGTAAAAGTTTGCATTATTTGGCTTTCCTAAAGGAAAAGAAAGTTTTATCACCTCTTTTACTTTTTCAGACTACACAAGTAGCGTGGCAATGCTCTCGGTTTGAGAAGGCAAACAAATGCTTAAACTGGTGTTCATCGCTTCTGGGGTCTGTGACTGGTTTGCATTCCCGCAGCTACTTGGCTGGTAATCCAGCGTAGTAAAAAAGGCCTTTAGGTTGCAGATATGACTGGATTTGTTTTCACAAATGAGTCCGCAGGTTTAGTTTTGTGTCGGCTGTGATTTCCATGCATCTACACACCATGGCACATTATGCAATCACACTCTGAGTGTGTGTTTTGGCGTCCACTGACCTCGACCGAGAGGCAGAATACAGCACACACTGCCTTTCAGTCTTCCTGCAAATATGTGCGTGCATGCAGGGTTCTTTTTGTTTTTTCTTTTACAATATCATAAAAGTTGACATACTTCAAGTTGACAACGCTCCATGTTGCTGACTATAAACTTTCCTTCTTCTCTCAGTCATCTTCTTTTAATTTAGCTCAGAGCTTTGGTACTGCAGCCGTAAATAATGCCCTATGTAATTTACAATAGCACAGTATGTTCTTAGAGTCCAGTAGTCAAATAAGCTCTTGCAAAATGTGGAACTTTCCCCCTGTTTGCGCTCTCTTTCTATACCTCTCGGATGGCTGAAGTTCAGCTCAGAGCAGCCAATCAGAGAGCCAGACGGATGATCCTTCTTGTCAAGTTTATCTAAACACAGATAACGCGCTAGAAATATCACCTGTTCCCTAACGGCCGTGGGCTGGTGCATTCCTTTCCTTTCTTTTCTTTTCTATTCTTGAGTGGAAGTTGATAAACTTTCGAGAGGGGGCCTTGTTTCACATTTTGTTGCAACATGAAAGTTGAATGTGATTTATTTCATAGACCGACACAAAGTAGGGGTTCCTAAAATTAAAGAAATATATGTTTTGGGTTTTTTTTTTTACATGTATTTGTATTTAGAGCCTTTAGTCGATCTAAATACAATTTCCTTCAGAGCTTATCTAAAAACTGTACTCGACAGGAAAGAATAATGGGGCGTTCTCATTGCTGCATAATCAACTTTGTTCTATTAAAGGGATTAAAGTCAACAAAGACAACTGACAGCAATTATTATAAAGACACGAAAACAGAAAAAGTTGACAGGTTGGGAGATTATACATGCGTATTCAACCCCATTTAATATGTTGTCCCTAACAAAACAGTATAAACAACAGTCTCCATGTATGATGCCTCTTCTCCACAACCAAGAGCAGCAGGTGGGAAAAGCATAGCATAGATTTATTTTTAGGCTTTATGGGGACGACAAAAGAAGTCAGAGGTCCCTCCTAAGTGGAGAGACCAACTGGGGAAAATGTGCTTCCATGGCTGATGCTTGGGCCGAGGAGCTAACGAGGGAGGGTGGTATGTGGTGTGGAGCTGTAAAAGCGGTTCAGGAATTGAGAAGAGTGTGCGTTGCCTGTTAGTGGTCGAGTGATTAACGGGACGGAGGAAGTCACTGAGCAGTGTGTCACTGAACATGATGTCAGCCGTCGAATACAGGAACAGAAATGCCATGTGGTCAAAGATAGGCTTCCTGCCTCGCTGGGCAGAAATTGCAGTTAAACAAATACAGTAATCTGTTTTTTCTTACTTTTCCCATACATAAATAGAACATTAAGTCATCTTCTCTTTGTCTGGATTCTTAAGAATTATTCTGTTGCTGTTTCTCCTTCCTGTTATGAAGCAAGTTCCTTTTTTTGTTGTCTCTGTTCACATTCTTGAATGAAGTTGCTGTGTGGAGCTCATAACTCACCAATTAAGTTAATGTGATAATAATCTAAACAAAGTAGAGGAGCGGTACTGCCAGCCCTGAGAATACGCTGTATGTTGCGTGGTTTTACTGAGCAGAGAATCCAGTATATTCCAATATTTAGTCAGGCTTTAGAGCAACATGTTGCAGTCCAATCTTTTTTAACAGAAGGGTTTTCACATTAAGAATGCACAATATAACTTTTTATGTACACATAAAAAGTGTTGCCTTGCAGTAAAACATTTTGCAAGCTAAACTACTCTTTACTCAACACCTGCCTCCCACTGAAAAGGGCAAGCTAAGACAACAAATGCGATATAACTTTTTAACACGGTTCTGGGATATTTTTTTCTTTTATTGTAGACATTTTCAGCTACAGGATCAAGATATTTACTTTTATGATAATATAAATTTATTTATATTACCTGGAGGTGACTGCCTGAAAAACAACTAAAAAGATTGATTTTTCTTTAGGATGCCCAGTCCTCTACAGTCAGTAACGATCAAGGAGGTTGATCTGGAAATGGTTGAGACTCAGTGGCGGCACTTTCACTCGACTGATCAGGAAACAATGACGCACTAATAAATTATTGGAGTAATTTCTGAGGAGGTTACAGCAATTTAATCTCTGCTCATTTCAAAGGGGTCATGAACATGTAAAGCATTTCATGTCAGAGTAAAACAATAAAAAGAAAAGTAGCAGAAAACGTCTTCACTCAAAGAGCCTTTTAATATATTTGCTTTTTTTATAGCTTCACTTTTATATCCCACAGTTGCGCTGACCGGATATACTTTACACATTCCCCTCTCAGGACATGCTTTGCACAGGAAGATTATTGCCTGTGTAGAGCCTCCCTCTACCATTTCCTGTGGAAAAAAAAAATCATCAGCGTCTTTGTAAATAAATGTGAAATACAAACAACTGGATAAACTGGTGAGGAAGACAAGTCTTTTGTACTGGCAGAGCGAAGGATCAGAATCAGACTACTGAGATCATGACTTAAACAATGGACATCTATGAATGTCTTTTTATTGGTATTTAAGGTTCAGTCACCATCTTGATATAGCCCAAACAAAAAAACATGACCTTGACCCACAGATTCTTAGCTCATTTGGTTAATCTCAGCTTCTTTCAAACCACATTTTAACATTAGTAAATGTACTGATTAAGATGTATTTTTACTGCTTAAAGAGATTGCATGACATATTTGCTGTGAAAATTTGCTCAGGGTGACCATCACCCACTAAGCAGCATATTAAACAGGCAGATGCGTTTTTCAGTGGTAGACTTCTATAACTACGATGCTTAATAGATATAATAAAATAGTTTGGTTTTTTTTCATGGAAATTCCAGTTAGGTAACTGAGGAATCGGGAAAATGTCCCACACTGATATCAGAATGGTAGGTATCCAACTATATATTGTTTTTGTCACATTTCTGGTTGAATTGTGTCATTATATTCTATAAATAATTGGTTTTCATACCGTTATGGACGACTGTAACGTCATCCTTGTCATCTGAATGTGAACATTTCATTGTCTTGACATGAAGAAGATCCTCCAATTTTTTGTTTTTGTTTTCTGGGAACTCATCTGTTCACCAGGTTTCTCCCCCAGACAGACCCTGTTTTAACATCTGGTTGGCCTCAAGGTCAATGGACTGGTTTAGCTGGAAGTCTGCTCTGCTGCCTGGATGGATGCATGGGCGGTACGGATGAGTAGTTGTTTATGTCAGCAGAAAGAGCAAGAAGCCTCTGGGGACAGCAGGGGGCACCTCTATCAGACAGATCGAGGCCAGATGGGGGGAGTCCAAAGCGGGGGCTAAACACACAAGACAGTTTGGGATAGTGTGAGGTAATGAACTGGTGTTGACTGCTAGAAAGGAACAAATGAGAGGGTCAGCAATCAAAACGACAGGAGTCTGGACTGACAGAAAACCACACCAAGAAGGGGGCTGGAAAGGTGGTCTTGGTGGATATTTTTAGCATATTGCGTGGAAGAGGGCGGTATCTACTCGAGGGGTTTTTCCAGAGGAGTATATTTAGGAATGGGATTTGTAAAAAGACAGAGGGAGAGCAGGAGAGATGTGCACTGTACACAAATGCCAGTCTGATGTAAGAGTCTGCAACAGGACCACACACATTCCCGTTTATTCCCAGCTCTGTCCGTCTCTGACATAGTCCCTTTTTGACTCACTTCATCATGAACAAAGCTATAAATCCACCACCCTGACATTCTTTTAATAACTGTGGATGTGTTGTAAAGGTTATTGTAAAATCCCAAAATACAACAGTATGTTTATACGCGTTCTTGTCCCAGCGTTAAAGAAGAGCAAAAGCTCAAAAACAGTTCAACAGCTTTTCAGCTCATCAACATAACACCCAACATTCCAGACACCACAGATCAGACAGCAATTTTCCAAACACCAGCGCCACTAATGTGGTGCAAAGCTGAAAAAGAGAGTGAGGGACAGCTGAAAAAGCAATGCTAATAATATTGAGAAAGAAGAGAAAAAGAGACAGCAATGTGGTCTTCGTTCAGCTTGCTAAGGATAATAGCATGCAAGCAGGCTGGGGATAAGAGGCGAGCGAGTGGAGAGCGAGTGCAGAGCCGCAGTGACGCCATTGTGGTTCCACAGCACTTCCTGTCTACCGCCACACTGTTTGTGTGTCATGTCACCACGGCAACTGCCTACACATAATACCAGAGAAGTAAGGGAGCAAGAGTAGCAAGAGAGAGAGAGAGACAGAGAGAAAAATAAGGAAAGACCATTCAGTCAAGTGGATTCATTTGGAACTTCTTCACTGGCTCGTTGTAAGTTGGACAACGCTGAGTTGGTCTTTTCTTGAACATAATGACCCACTTCTTGATTGGTTTCCTGTAAAACAATCCGGCATAGATGAAGAATAGAAATATTATGACCTAAAATGTCCCGGGACTGCATCAGGGTGGAGGGGTTAAAGGAAAAAAAAAAAAAAAAAGAGAGAAAGAAAGAAATGGGTGGAAAAGAAACCTAAGGCTTTAAATGCAGGGTGGAGAAGAGGATGATGAAAGGGATGAAGAAATGACAGGTGGATTAGGACAGCCATACAGCTAAGAGATTTCTGTGTCTGCCATCCGTAGCTACCATATGAAAACGACTGGAAATCCCCCAACCTACATATAAACACGCAAACTTACCACTCACACAGAAAATTAAGACAATGTCTTTATGCACAAGCTCCTTTAAGCCAAAGTTTGAGTTTTTTTCCAAAAAGCAACTCCTTGATTCATGAACACGAAAACAATTAAATGAAGCTGCTAAAATTGTTGCTTTTACAGGTATTTACTCAAGCTTTTCAATGAGCCACTGCTACTTTGATAATGGTAAGGGAATTACAAAGATATGCATGAATCATTAGCTGTGACCACTGTATGTCAGAGCAATAAATTTCATGAAAATGCATTGGAACGCTTTAGTACACTGTAGAAAAGTCACGCACAAATGACCCACCTGGATTCTCTTGTGGTTGCTTGCTATTGAAACACATTTTACAATGCAAATATCTATTAAAAAAAAAAAAACAAGTGTGTGCAGTAACGAAAGAGTTGTTAAGCTTTCAGAAGAGCGGTGACAATCTGTATGCAGCAATGTGGGTTAATGCCAGGAGGGAGGAACTGCTTTTAGAATATTGATGTAGTTTTATTGCATCTTTGTGAATCAAGACAAACAGGTTGCATAGAAGGAACCATGGTGCTCTGTGAGTAAGTCTGATGTAGTAGAAAAGTACTCGAGGGAGGTGCAGGCGGTGCCGTCTCGTACAGAAACGGTGAGACAGCCGTAAGGTGTGTGGTAGGAGCGACAGTTTGTTTAAGGTGGAGATGGGATTACATCAGGGTGTCAAAACTCTTAGCAGGAAAGTTGGAAATGGAAGGGTTACATGATTGTAGTGAGAGCAGAAATGATTTATAGAGATGGTGGAGCAAAAAAAAAAAAAAACAGAGGTAGAGGTTGTCAAGTAGGAGATTTTCAGTGGGAGTGGACACTCCTGACTTGAAGTAATATTAACATTTTGTAGGTGCCCAGCCTAACATGAATCTCACATGAATCTAATAGAAAATCTATGGCAGGAGATAAAGATCAGGGTGATTTGCAGGACAGCTTCAAACCTCAAAGTCTCAAAGAGTAGAACTATGCACAAAGCTCGTCAAAGAAGGATTTGACTGCAATTTGACATTCAAGTTTTTAATCAAATTTACATAAAAAGTTTTTTTCTTCTTTTCAAAACTGATTTCTTTTTGCAGAAGAAGATGTTGATGTTCATAAGACGAGCCCCATTGTCTGTGAGTCTGGTTTAATAAGAAAGCCTAGCACCTTTCGGATCAGCTGACACAACTAGCAGCACTTTCTTACCGCCAAAAGAATATCTCTCTCTGTCTTTGCTGCGTAATTGAAAATGCATCACCATAACAACCAGATGGAAGTTGATATGTTATATCTCGCAGACCAGTAGCCCAAAATAGTTTTTCGGTGTGTGACTCACTCTTTAAAGCGTCAAGTTTGTTGAATATCCCCAAATAAACTGCTCACATAGAAACAGATGCAATAATTCCCTTCTGTACAATACACCAAGATATATGTACAAACCCAAATACACGATTTATATCAGTAAATATTGGATGTACACAGAAGAGCACTGAAGAAATGAGCACATACCGTACAATGGAGAGAATCTTTCGGTTTTCTTTGAAGTAGTTTGAATTAAAGTGAACTTCTTCCCACATGACTAGACAAAATAACCCACAGTCTTCACTACAGTTGCACAGCTTCAGGAAACTTAGAAAGTCGGTGTTACAAAATAGAACACGCAAAGCTGATAATTTTGATCACTATCATAAAGATAGAAGAGTTCAGGGGAAAGAAAAGTGAGGCAAAGTGCGCTCATTCAACTGTTTTTTTTTTTTTTATTAACGTCTCTTTTCCTGCAGGAAAGAACACTATGCACTAGACTTTGGTCTAAATAGTGGAAGAAAAAACAATGGGTGGAAAAGCTGGAAGATGTGGCATTGATTACAGTTTCATACCAGCTTTTTTTGTCTCATATTTCAACCAGACTGAAAGAACTGGTATTGGTCTGAATTGAAAGCAGTCTTGACAATTCTTGAGATGAGCAGCGTCTCTGTTTCAGATCTGTTTCATCTCAGTCATTACAGTATTGGGCTTGCGTGTGGTGGTGCAAATTATCGTGTCTGTGCGACAGAGGAAGAGGAGAGAGTGTGCACGGCACCCAACATGGTTTTGATCTCTGGAGTCTTTTGGGTTTTTTGTTGTTTTTTTTTTATTATTTTATGGCAGTCAGGTTATTCATGTGTGTATTATGATATTTATTTGTGCACTAGCATGTTTAACTGAGTCACACAGACAGTTTATTTAGCATAAACAAGAAGCCCGTATATGCTGCACAAACTTTAAAAGAGACAAGAGATCAAGTGAAGAAAAAAAAACTACTGTATATCAAACATAAGTTTACAAATTCCACATGTATTCTTTGCTGACTAACAATCGAAAAGTCAAAGCGCTCACTAAACTTTGACTGTTATGCAAAGCTGTAAATCCCCTCGATGAGGACAACTTAGAAACACAAGTCCACAAACAAAACATTATCCCATCAGAGCATAAGCGACGTGTCGCGGTCATGAGTTTTACTGGCATGGCTGTTTCACTAAGCTTTGAGTGTATGCGTTGCTTGGAGACGAGCATGCGTGTGGAATGTGTGACGTCCGCACTCTCGCTCAGGGGCGTGGTCATCAGCGTAGGACTTTGCCTCTCTCTCACACATGGCCCGAGGCTTTTGGGGAAGAAGGGGAAGTTGTAAAATGTCTAATAGCCCCTCTCAGAAGCTTGTGTTGCTGTACCCCTGTGGAGATAGGTGTTGTGTGGGGTGTGTGTGCGGGAAGGGGTCGGTGTTAATCGTTATTTACAGGTGCCAATAAGACCTTGCACAGACTCATGAACAGTACTAATAATCCAAAGCTGCAACTAGACCCCGATGCAGTTTTGCGCTCAGCTTAAATATTGATCTCAGAATTTATTCTGCTAATCTCGAAATAAAACAAAAATGTACTGCCACTTTCTGCTTCTTAGGTTACCGCCATTCATTTCAGAGTTCTTCCCTCTGATAGAAAATTCTACTTGAAATATTATCACCGCTGCAGACATAGCTACATTACTCTAGTTTAATTGTTAAATGGTTCACAAAAATAAATAACACTGCTCTAGAATAAGCACATTACAAATTCTACACTTCTTCATCTTTCTATTAACAACAATCAAATTATGACACTAAATAATATCTGTGGGCCTAATTTGACCAATCAGCATTTGGTTTTCATGTTTGTTTTATAGTGATATAATGTTACAAACACAAATGTCAATGTATTTTATTGGTATTTTTAATTCACCATTAAAAGCTGTACATGTTTGTAACATAGGTATTAACATTTTTTACCAAATCACTGAACAGCACATTATACTTCAATATGCCCAAATAAAATCCAAAGTTCAGGTGACAGAATCCGTAATTAAGACAACTGTGCTCTCTAAAATCTGGCATTTATATGAGAGTATCAAGAGCAAAATCTCTTCTTGAAATAAAAAAAAGTTTGCCACAAATCTGATATGGGAAACAGGAAACATGTTGCTCTACCCTTGTGAAACCAGAATTAAACTTGTTGGAATGTATGCAAAACACTATGTGTTGTGGAAATATAACACTGCACATCACCCTAAAGACACCATCCCCACCATGGTGGCAGCATCATGCTGTGGGGATCCTTCTTCGCAGGCACAGAGAAGCGGGTCTGAGTTGAGAAAAAGACAGATGGCGCTAAATATAGCAATACAAAAATTTTTTTAGGGCCTGCAAAGGTTTCCCATCCAGCTGGACATTGACCTCAAACATAAAGTGGAATAATTTAGATTTAAGCACATCTGTATTAAATTGGCCCAGTCAAAGCACACCCTGTCTGGCTCCCAAATTATACTGAACTGACTATCTTAGGCATCTCTTGAAAATTGCTGTTTATAATAATCATTTTCTATAGCTGAGCAACACCTTTATAAAAAACAGTTTGAGGTATTAGAATTTTTCCATGTCGCTGTTATTAATATCAACTTCTGCAGAGCTGCACAATTAATCAAACTGAAATCATCGTTGCCATTTCAAAGTGATAAGTTTCGCACTCACAAAAGACTGCTTGGATGCAATATTTACAGGATCATAATATTTTAAAAAGTCGTGCTTTAAAACTTTGCAGGCAAGGTGACCTACTGGATGACGTTTAATGTTTGAGATGCTAGTGTGAGGATTGTGATGATGGGGGAAGATTGTTGTGATTGTGATGACGGAGAAAAATTTAGATTTACGTCAATCCTTATACGATAATTTCAATGTTCATCAATAATATACAGATTTTTCTAAACATTGTTCATTCCTTTCTTTTGGGCTCATTTGTCTCACTTTTAAATGTATTTAAACTTGTTCAATAATAACTTAAAGTGATAAAACAATAAAAAAGGTATCCAAGCTACAACTTTCTCCAACTTTCATCCAACACTGCAAACACGGCAGCGGATCCATCTGTATTTCTGTCCCATGCACATTTATCCCTGCGCTCTTCCTGTCCGCTGTTGACTCAAACAGCCTCTGCTCATTTATTAGCAGCAGTGCGCCAATTAATTCCCAGCCCCCTTTCCTGTGTTCCAGCAGCAGCCTGGCCCGTACACAGAACAACTGGAGAGGAGAGGCACGAGAGGGAAAGGGAGGGTGCCTTCTCTGACGTCATGAGTGAAGAGAGGTAGGAATTCCCTTCATATGAACCGCCCACTCGGTTACTCTGCACACCCTGTCTGGCTCCCAGACACACTCGCATTCACACACGCTCCTGTCTGCGCAGCCAGAGGAGGAACGGGTCGACAAGAAGACAAAAAGAGTGACAGGCGCGAGACTTGTGAAGTTCGACTTTACAGGGTGACGTTGGAGACAAATGAACTTGGGGCAGAGAGCAGGAATATAAAACTGTTATTTCAGGTGGGTGCAGCATCATGTCTGCCTCTTTGAGGATTTCTTGTGGGTTTTTTCTGTGTTTTTTTTTTTTTTTTTTTACTGTTTTATGATTTTATAACTCTGGAAAGACTATAATTTTGACTTTTTTTCCTCTTGAACCACTGGTCTTTGACAGGGACACACTTTACAGAAGCTTCTGCAGCCTGTTGATCGGGACAAAGCGTGTGTAAAGTCTTCCTGCTGTTTGAAAGTACTGTGATATTAGCACTGGAATATTGCCCTGTTGTGTGGTTTGCCTCTATGGAGCGGCTCCATTACAAAGGTCAGATGTAAATACTTCCTTTGAATAGGATGGCTGACTTTCTGCATGGCTGCCTGTGTTTGCAGTTGATTTAAGAGTCCACTGAGTGATTGACCGCTTAATTGTTTAGCTTCTACCGGTTTGTTTGTCTGCCTTCCCTTTCCGTCTGTCTTTATCTGCCTATGTGCCTGTTTTTATGTCAAGTCCGTGTAAGCTCTTTCGGCTGAGTTTTTTACTGGCAGCGCAGAGTGCGAACAGAGGTCATAAAAAGTTCTCAAAAAGCAGCAGACGGGGCGTCATGGCAGTGCCGAAGCAGGGCCGGAGCTGCCTCAAACATTCCTCTCATTGTTCAGAGGGCCTGTAAGTGTGCGAGCTCCGAAACCTCCATGAAAGGAAGGGAATCCAGCCACTACTGTAGCTGACAAGGTTTCATTCAGCTGCACTTCAGGGCTGTCTGTCTCTGTTTTCCTGTCCGCCGTCCTGTCTGGTTCCCCTCTTGGGGGTAGTGGCATAAACTAAATTGGGTTGTGGACGATACAAAAAAGAGCTGAAGGAAGTTCACATGAGGCTGACGCAGCAAGGACAGATGAGATAAGTGTGAAGACAAAGCGCATTTAGTAAGATCTGTTATTCTGTTTTTCATGTGCCTGATTGTGGCTTGCAATAACAGGGAAGAGAAGGGGAAGAGGTTAGAGGATTTCTAAGTAAAACACTAAATGAATGACTGAATGTTTGGATGGAAGGTCAGAGCAATAATGGAGGAGAAGGTGAAGATCCAGTCAAGCTATGGTGAGGTTGTTGGGTGGGTGAGTGGGTGTGCCGGCAGCAATATGTATGGCTGGGCCCTGGCTCAGGAAACATTGGCGTAGTGGAATAAAAGTGTATGTGTGCCGTTTCTGCGGCCATTCGTGCATGTGCGGTTCAGTGGCAGCAGGGCAGCTGTGCGCTAAGTACAGGGCTGGTGGTGGTGAGGGTGTTTGGCTACGAACCAGGCTGAGGATAGGGTTACAAGCACAAGGCTACAGGGAGTGGACCATGAGCTAGGGCTGGGTTCTTCACTCAAAAACAAGAACATTTTAAAGCTTTTCTTGAAAAAAAAAAAAAAGAAGACGGCTAATGTCCCACATGTGGTACATTCTTTCACTGAGTCCAGGCCAGGCGGTGATTGTTTGCCTTTGATTCGTGAAAACTGCAAAAGATCAGGCCTGCTCTGGAGTCAGATCCCTTGTTCGAATGTCGCTGAATGTCACGGCCTTTGAAGTAATTACACCCTGACACGCAACATGAAACAAAATCAGAACCTCGGCCACATGCACACGCAATACCAAGACATGCTCTGTCTGATGATTGAGATAGGGTGTGGTTCTAAGTAAGGTGCGTAAGTACAAAGATCCAGGGATGTGCCTTGTAGTTTCCAAGCACTTCTACTCCAAATGTTTTGTTGTTAAAATATCTTAAAATATCTTGAGCGGAGACATCGCTTCAGGGTCTACTGTCAAACCGAAGGACGTAAAGACTCATTTTGGTAATTCAGTTGGCACGTTTTTTTGGCTTTTGTTATTCTGAACAGGTTGAGCATGTAAAAGTTTAATGTATCTGACAGCAGTTATAAAAAGCAAACATTGTATATTAAGTCAGAAAAGGAGTTCTGGTTTTAAGTTAAGTTCTCAGCTCAAGCCCTGATTTAAATCTTTATTCAAAAACGTATAGCATAGGGCCGGCCAAAATCTACATACTTTTGTAGATTTTGTTTTTGAAGGTAAAAAATAAAGCCACCCACTGTACGTAGCCAGGAATAATTAGTATTGGCAACCCCTCCTTTTCATACCACTGTGCAATTTATACTCCCATGTCGGGAATTGTTGTCTTAAGACTCCAGTAAACTGGATCTAACAACAACAGGTCATTTGTAGCTTTTTAGCTTTTGTTATTTAGTTACAAACAAAAGTCCTAATTTGTCATTTTTCGCTAGACATTGACAAGAATAATCATCAGAGCAAAATAAATGGACATAGAATGTAATAAAGTAACTTATCCAATAACAATATACAAACAAATTAAATTATATGTAAAATTTGAGCACTTCAATGATTATTTATTCCTAAAAGTCTTAAAATACTTAATAGCACAGAAAAAGGATAAAATAATCATTGGAGAAGATTATTATGATGGTTTGTTTAGGAATAGGAAAATTGAAATGTAAAGAGATAAAATTGCAACAAAATGGGGTAGCAGTGATCGACCTGGGTGAATTTTGAAAATGGAGGCAAGGACAAATTGTGCGTTGCAGTGGCTTATGTTTCAAGTTTTCAAGTAGATCTAGCTATTAAGCGAGAAGAGTTTTACATTTTACAGTGAAAGCCATGTCAGATTTGTATGTATTTACACTTTTACTCGTTTATAAGACTGTGAAAACCCAGTTAAAGCACATACAATGTTTGCCCAGCAGCCCCATTGACATAACCCTGTTTGTTTGCTGATAGTGAGCATATTGTGCTCGAAGAGGTAGATTCGGCCTGCAAGCCATAGAAGGGAGGGTTAATACGTGTTGAAACAACAAGAGGTCGAGATCCAGCTGTCTCAACAGAGGCTTTTCCACTTAACCATGCGGCCTTGTGTAAACGGCAATGTCAAATCTGGACTTGCGCTGAAGGGAACACGGCCAATGGCCACGTCTGCACTTGGACCTCTATATATCCTGTGTATAGAGAGCAGAACACACACATAATATAAACTACACACCCTAAACTGTAAAAGAATCTATAAACAAGGCAATAGTTCATGAAAACTGCAAAAACACCTTTGACTTTACTAGAGTGCATCTGTTGGAAATCATCTCTCAGTGATGCAAGTTTTCCTACTCGACACCAACATCAAGATGCAACACGTTGACACTTTTATGCAACCCACGTGCCAGCGGCATATGATTATTTTTAATCACAACAAACATCCAATTACAAAGAGGCAGAAGAACAGTATCACCGGGGGAAAAATAGAAGTGAGTTCTGTTGAGATTCTCCAAGCCAATGCTTGAGGTGATGTGTTGGACAGCGCTTGTCAACCCAGTAACGCCGTCATTACAGGGGGAAAGGGAAGGAATGAGCTCATAGACATTAATGGCTGCGGGTTCGACGGGGGGAGCAAAAAGAGGGGGGAAAAAACCGATGGAAAAGATGAAAAGGCAGAGAAAATAACAGCGCGAGTCGAGCGACTGCTAGATGAAAGGAGGGAGGGATGGCAGGGTTTTAGGTTGATCGTGGAGAGGAGTTAAAGGGGAGTTAGTATGCAGCCTTTGAAGGGTGCTGGGACCTGAGGTTACCTTGGTTGTTTTTTTATTGTGACCAGGTGGAGCTACTTTGGCATGGGATGGAAAGTATGTAAAATGTTCAGAGCGACAAATCCAATTTAATTTACTAAATCAAATACAACCGATGATTCTTCCTTAGTCATACTCAGGCCTTCTGCATTTCTCTTGCAAAAGTAAAATAAAAATAATAAACCATTCTAAGGTATTGCAAAAAAATCCAAAGAAAATCAGTATTTAGCTACAATGACTTAAAACACCGATGTGTAAATTTGACTGCAAACTGGAAAACAAAGGAACATTACTCTTGCGGTACTGGAAAGCATTGGCCTGTAGATTATATTTTTAGAGGAAGTTTTGTACTATTCTCTTTGAAACTGTTACAGATCAGTGATTATGATTGCAGAGGCCAAAGCTTCCCGTGTTTTTGGAACAGCGCTCCAGCAGAGTGGCTGCTTGAAACTTATTTAGAGTCCGGAGTTCCCCAAACGCGTCCCAATGACTCACAGCTTGCAGACGGTGGATTATTAATGCGGCTAAAATAAAAATAACTTCAAGAAGACGGCAAATTAAGGAACTCGGGATATGACACAGGTATTCTTGAGATGTGTGCTTTTTTTAAGGACTGTCAAAACATAGTCTTTATGTTTTGAACTTGTGTTCTTTTAGAAACTTGTGTTTTGGTAACATGAAAGCAGAGAAAACTCAGCGAACTCTCCATTCTGTCACTGACAAGTTATTCTTATGAGAGATCAAGGGAACCTGACGAGAACCATGTAAGAATACATAGCACCTACGAATCATCCAGTCTTCTAACCTCATATTTCACTGAGACATATAAAAGAGAGGACTTGCGTGAGAGGGTAACAGGGGAGACAATGCATCAAGGGAATAAATGACACAGGAGTTCTATTTTGGTGTTTATTATTCATATGTTTGCATGCTCTGATGAGCTCCTTTTCGACTCACCTAGACGTCTCTGCTGGCCAGGGGAATTCCTGGCAGAGTGATTTTTGAGACTACAGGACTGAATCACATTGCCAGGGATTTCCAATGGCTGACACGAAGAAAAGCAGCACCCTTCTCACGAACGCATCCCCCTCTCCACACACACACACACGCAGACACTTAAAATTACTACCTCATTGATGGACACACCCATGCTTTTCATTTGCATGCTCACACACAAACACACCCGTCACCGGCAAATGCTGGTTTTCAAGCCTCGCTGTGCGGCTGCAGGACTTAACTCACATGTGAACAGTGAGTCCCTGCCATGTTCACAGTGGTTAAGTTCTGCCGCCACAGGGCTGCAACCTGCAGGTGGGAGAGTAAAGGTCAGGGAGGGGCAACAAGCGCTACAAATGAGCATCACACTTCTAACACCACTGGATTGGATACAGAATGCCGACAACATAATAAGCATCTAGTAAAAACAAATAACTTAGTTCAGAACTTCACCAGCAGTGAATTTTAATAGATTGTAGTAACCATTTGTGCATTTAGTTCTTAGTGATTATCGTCTCTAAAAAGAGCCAACCCAAGGCTGTACGGCTCCTTAAGCTGACTTTTTCATTTGTAGGTGCACCACGGCAAGCTTGATCAAGTTTGCTTTCTTCATGCAATGATTTACAGGTAAATGACTGGCCAAACATCAAAATCAATTGGCTATAAGAGAGAATGTGTTTTGCTTCACAGTCCCTGTAAATAATCTATTAAAAGAATGGAATTTGCAGTTTATTTCTCTAAACTGTAATTGTTTTAAATATTTAATTTCAGTTTCATAAAGCTTTCCTGGGTTCAGAAAATTAGCTGAGGACTGAAATTACATATATTTTAGAAGATTAATGTAAAGAGGGTGCTACCACTTTTTTAAACATCCTATGCAATGTAGTATGTCATGGTAGGCACCAAAGTGCATTTCAAAAACATACATATAATATAAAATATAAAATAACACACACCAAATCAGATACTTACAGCTCAGTCTAAAATTATTGATATCCCTGGCAGATTTAGGGTTAAGGTAATCACTTCAGTATTTACATTTTATCATCATGTTTCTTTTGATCTGAAGAAATTTTGGAGCAGCCTCAAAGTCCTGACTTGAGTCTGATTGAGTATCTGACGATGGCTTTGCTGGCTTCCAACCTCAAAGACTCTAATCTCATTATAAGAGACAGCTAACTTGTTCATCAATAATAAAAACCACATTCAATCCACAGGTTTCCTCCTATAGCCAATTATGGAACAGCTTACCACAAACATGTCGATCCAACATACTACGACTTAAGATAAAAAAAAATTGTAGTGAAAGATGATTCTCATTGCGTTTCTTCAGAGGTCAGTGACTTTTGTTTAGCTCATTGTGCATTATTTATTTGTTTTACATAGCTTTGATTTGTGTGGCTGTCGTCTCGGCCAGGTCTTCATTGTAGAAAGAGATTTCTGATCTCAAAGGAACTTTTTGGTTAGTGAAGGTACAGTGATCAGAAGAGGAACCAAATTTCAGAAGCGACATTACGACTATTACTCACATCTGGTAACGAAGTGTCATGGCGTGCATTTGTTTCTGCAGCTCAGAGATCAGCAGCAGAAAAATAATAATAATAGGATCTAAATTGGGACTCTGCTAGCATAACCTTTAAGCTATGAAAGTGTTACTACATGTTGGTGTAAACAAAGTCAAGTGAGAACATGACTTTAAAAACAAGACAATTTTTCTAATTTGAGTTATATATCCATCCATCCATTTTCTAACACCCTTGTCCCTTAGTGGGGTCTGGAGGTGCTTGTGCCTATTTCCAGTTCACGTTCCGGGCGAGAGGCGGGGTACTCGCTGGACAGGTCGCCAGTCTGTCGCAGAGCAACACAGAAACAGACAAGACAAACAACCGCACACACACCTAGGGAGAATTTAGAGAGACTGATTAACCCAACAGTCATGTTTTTGGACTGTGGGAGGAAGCCAGAAAGAACCCACGCATGCACAAAGACCCCGGGCTGGGGTCCTTGTGCACCCAGGACCCAGGACCTGGGTGCACAAGGTCGAACCCAAGACCTTCTTGCTGCAAGGCAACAGCTCTACCAACTGCTCCACTGTGCAGCCCACTAGAGTTATATAATTGGTGCATAATAATTATATATTTGTATTTTTATGCAAATACTATTTTATGAACCTTTTCATTTACGTCACATCTGAATTGGATGTTTTTTTTTTTACAGGAGAAACGAAAGTCAGGGGCGGTGTGCCACCAGTGGTCTTCCTGTGTGAAACACATAGTGAGAACAGAACATGTACAGTGTTCCCAGTCAGAGTAAATATCCAATACAGGAAGATCTTGAGTGGTTAAAAACCTCTTATCTCGATTTCTATTTTATTGGAAATAACCAAGACATCCAATCCGATCATCACAACCAATTAAAGATTCTTAAAATAGTGCACCAGTAAACCGATATGCAGATTTTTATTTTAAAATTATCCTAAAGTGTTAGCTGTTAGCTTTTGGTCTTAGAACCTCTCGGACTATATCATCTAGATTAATACAAAATAAAAAAAGTAAGAGAATACCACGGTTAAGATACTAACAGCTAATAATGTTCCAACTTCCAACTCAGTCAAAACCCTTTGACCTACTTTGTTTTCAGTATATTTCTGTAAAAAATTCTAAATTATTTGACTTAAAATATAAGATAATCCTCAAAATTTCTGTTAATTTGATTAGTATTTAAACCATGACGAGGAAGGACTGCAACAATTCAACCATATTTTCATCTTTTATAAAATCTCCATATATAAACATATTTACAAGAAAGCCAAAAACATGTATTTTTTATTTTGCCTTTTACATATTTATGTTTTAAATGTCTTCACTGAGAGTATAGCGGGAACAATGACAAGTTCCTTTTGTGTGTGTGCGTGTGTGTGTGTGTGTATATACGAACTTGGTGAATAAAACTGATTCTAAATCTAATTTCTTTAAAAATATTATGACGTCAAAGAAATGGTTTTCTCAGATTGACTCTTTAACTTTCCGAACTCAGTCTCACACCTCGTTATTTCAAAATCAACCCCATGTGTCCAGGGCTGACAGTAAGTGTTTGATGGAGTACATGTGTTCACAAATGACTCACTGTACAGTATTGTCAGAGGCTGACATATCATAAAGGAGAGGGAAAAAATCAGTGAAGAAAAAAAGTTTACAATCTATAAATTTCCAGTCAAAAGCTGTAATCTGTTGAATTTGCTGAAATTGAGCAGCATCGGAGCGTCTATTTCTGCTAAATGTCAGCTGTCTCATTAAGAGTAAATCTGTTGCCGCCCCTGTAGGGAGAGCTGAGTGTCACCTTATGTCATAATTTCTGTCGCTGGGCTGACCGAGTCGCTTTGGGCAAGTGTTGTGTTTCTTTGACGTTCTCTTTGTGTTTTCCCTACGCTTCCACCTGTTAGTTTTTTCTTCCTTTTTTTTTTTTTTCTCAAAAGAGCATCACTGCCTATTGGTCTGATGCTGTGTGATTGTCTGTCTGTGTGTGTGAAAAATTACCTCCGTCGTCGCCTCTCCTCCCCGCTGGGTCGGTCTCCTGTGCCTGCTGTGCTGATAATCAGTGTGTGACGTCGGCTGGCTCAGTTCAGCAGGAACAGGGGACTGTTCTCATTTCCACACTCACACTTAAACATAAACAGAATCACACACAAACAATATCTTCTCTTATCACGTGGAAACACATTTCTGTTGCTTTGATTTAGTCTTTAAATTTTATTTAATGACTATTAACTGTTTTCTGTAAATCTATATCTATTTTGTGTATTTCTGGTGTAATGACTGTAAATAAATGATCAGAAGTGCAAACTGTTTAATCTTGTTTTTTGTTTTCTGCATTGAATGAATGTTCCTTCATAAATATTAAAGTTGATTAAAATTACATTTACTTGAGTCATCACTATGTGTGTCTTCTCTTTTTTGTTACTCTCTCACTCACTTCATAATAAATCTAACCAATGCATTATTCACTTTTTCCCTCCATCATGTCTCTGACTTCTTTTTTGAGGTCAGCCAGAGGAAATCAAATCATGCTGCAGACACCTGTCAGACTGTGGTTAAAAGCTGCACCTGGTGAATGTTGGGTGGCATTTAAAAAAAAAAAAAAACATCTAAATCCTAAAGAGCTTGTTGCACACTATTTACCTTTCACTTTCTGGGAGATCTGCTCAGTCTGGCACGCCTTCTTTCACATCAGTGAAGACAGTGGGCGTTGCTAGACCTGTTTTACTTGCGCACGTGCCCAAGGTTACGTCCTCTATGGCACGGTAAAATCTCCTGGTCAAATTAAAAAAAATAATAAACTGCAGCCGTTAAATGACAAAATGTCTGAAGATCCAACATTACAACAAAAGCTGACTGCTTGCGAGGAAAATATCATGGAGCAAAGCAGGAAAAAATAGTGTGTAGATATGACCACATATTACAAAGCCAGTTACATTGAAGATCAAGAAATGAGTACAAATGTGTTGCGAAGAATAAACTACATGCCACTTGCCCAACAAATCAGACAAATCAGACATCTCTGAAGAGCGCAATAATCTAACTTTCTTAACAATAATCCATGTAATCCTGTGTATTTGTACTGGAAAAGGTTTGTTTTGGCTTGATTTCTCAACTTCTAGACATGCAGATGATAGCAATGAAATGTCCTGAGTAAAATATTTTATTGGTTCCATTTGAATGAAGTCAGCAGCTTTAAACCCAGATGCAGTTTTAAAAAACAGTTGTCGCCGTTGTCTTTCCTGGTCTTGAAAAAAAATATTCTAAATCCAGCCCATCAAGGCCGAAGACAAGACCAAAACAAACAAAATGTGGCTCAAATAATGTGCCCCAGTCCCACCTTATGTTTAGGAAAATCCCCTGTGCATGACTCATATCCATACGTGGGCTTCAAAATAAGGACATCAAGACAACTCACAGTCAAACGGGCAAACGGCAAACTAATGTCATCATGAAGCAAATTGGAAGAAGGAAAGGCTATCATTCATTAAAAATAATGAAAGTCAATTTAAAACATCTGATGGAACAAGGAAAGACAAGCAGTCAAAAAAAAAGAGAAAAGAAAGCTATTACTGAGTGGGGGTTTTAAAACTTGAGCCTTATTTTTAAAGCACTCTTTTAGTAATGTTTTGGGGTGGGGGGGGGGGTACCAGTATTTAAGATGTGCATTTGTAGAACTGTGCAGACTATACAGTCAGACGTATCTTTTCAGATGGACTATTTTAATGTAATGAAATTTGATCTGGGTAAAGTATGTTTAATACCTGCTTCTGAAAAAGTAGCCTCATTGCATTGCATATATTTTCTAGATAGATAGATAGATAGATAGATAGATAGATAGATAGATAGATAGATAGATAGATAGATAGATAGATAGATAGAT
>CAEGAE010084804.1:0-38187 GCA_903067095.1 Girardinus metallicus
GTGAATGACTCTAGTGTAAAGCGCTTTGAGTGGTCAGAAATGATCGGAAAAAGCGCTATATAAGTTCAGTCCATTTACCATCTTCAGTAGTATAGATAAATCTTTTGGTGTTTTATTATTTGTGGATGATGGTATTATTTGGAAGAGGGGAAAGAATAGAAAATTGCTTCTTGTAGTTTCCTATAAGTAGGAAACTACAAGAGGCATTACATAGTGTAGAAGCTTGGGCTTTAGATTGGAGATTTAGATTCTCAACATCCAAGTCTAAATTTGTTGTTTTTACAAATAGAAAATTAAATATTAATGTGAATTTCAAATTATATGGGGATGTTATGAAAAGGATTAAATTAAATATTCGGACATTTGGTTTGATAAAAAACTTACATGGAAGATACATGTAGGTAAAATAATTGAAAGAAGTAAAACATTTTTTAAATATGTTTGAGAGGCAAAGAGTGGGGAGCAGATAGGAAAGCTTTAAAAACAATTTATATTGGACTAATTAGATTAATTTTTGATTATGGATGTATTTCATATAATTCAGCTCAAGTAGTTTATTAAAAAATAGACAGAATACAATATCAGGCATTAAGACTGTGTTGTGGAGCGATGAAAACAACTCCAGGTTCAGCTCTACAAGTTGAGATGGGTGAGATGCCACTGGAGCTTAGGAGAGATCAACTACCCATAATTTACTGTGCAAATATTAAAGGACATAATGAAGCTCATTCTCCACATGTTACTCTACAACCTTGTTAGGAAAAAGAAAAGAAACAAATTAATAGTTTTGGATGAATAATTATGAATAAAATAAAAGATAGAAATAGATAACTTTTAAGTTAGTCCTGCAGTTGCTGCACCTGTTATTTCATCATGGATCTTTGGACAGCCTGAAGTTACTGAACAAAGGGAGACAGTTAGAAAAGAAGGAGGCGGAAAGTTATATAGACAGAGAATATTCAGAGTATATACAAATATATACAGATGCTTCTAAAATGTTAAATGATAAAGTAGGTATTGTCACGATTTGTGGTGAGTGGTGGAGGTGAGGGAGACGCCAGAAAGACCAGGTAGTCATTGTAAAAGACAAATTTAATGATAAAGTCCAGGAGTCCAGGACACAAGTACAGGGAACTCGGACGAGGACAAGACAGAGTTTGACAACATTTGACTTTAGACGACGAGGACCCGACAAGAGACAAGGACAACAGGTGGACTTAAATACAAAAGGAGGTACCTGGGAAGCAATCACGGGGAGACGGGACAACGCAGAGACTCACAGAAAACACAGAATCTAACTAAACACACAGAGAAACTCAAATAAACACAAAGAAAAACCCAAATCCGAACAGGTATATCATTTGTAATTCCAGATTTAAATATTATGAGAAAAAATTAATGACAATTTTAATGGCTTTGAGAATGGATTGAGGAAGTGAGAGAGATAGAGAGAGAGGTTTTAATTTGTTCAGATTCAAGTAGTGCATTAATTCAAGAGGTAAATTCAGAATCAAGGCAAGATATTATATTGGATATAATTCACTCAATTTTCAGGATTAAAATCATGGTTCTCATGTTAAACTAGTTTGGATTCCTGCCCACATCTGTGTGGTAGGAAATGAGTTGGCTGACAGTTTTGCTAAGAGTGCTGCAAAAAAGAGTATTGTTGATTTAAATATTAAAATAAGTAAAAATGAGATAAAAAATACTCTAAAAATGTTTATCAAGAAGAAATGGCAAGAACAGTGGTATAGAGGAGACAATGTGAGGTTTTATTATAGTATCCAAAAAAAGTTGGGGAATTGAGGAAATGTAATAGAACTATAAAGGAAGAAGATATTATATCCAGAATAAGATTTGGACATACAGGATTAAATAATACTCTTAAAATAATTAATAAACATAATACAGGTTATTGTAATTATTGTGGAAAATTAGAAACAGTACAACATATCTTTTTAGAATGTAATATATTCAGGAAAGAGAGGTGTTAGAGATTTAAGTAGGAATAAAAATAAATTAGATATTAGAGAATTGTTTTAGAGATCATCTGGGGATGTAGTTTTTAGCAATATTTTTAGTTTTCTAAAAAGAACGGGTATTATGGGGAGATTATAATAAATGTCTGATCGATACGCCAATCTGAAAGGTGGCAGTATTGCACCTATAAGTTGTTTGCCAACCGCCATAAAAAGGAAAAAGAAGAAGAAGTCGAAGTCAGACACATTTATTCCTCGTGCTCCCACTGTGTGGCTCGCGTCCCGTGGGTTCTGGCGGTAAACGACAACAAATCACCAAGTGTGGTGCATGGTGCTCTGATTTCCTGGTGGTAGGTGTCCTCTCTCCCTGCACTATAGCTGATCTTTGTTAGAAAATCTAAATTTGAGTGTGATCGTAGGTTAAACGCCACTGCGCTGCTCTCCTCCTCAACAAACTCTCCTCCAACAAACTGCAACAAACTCTCCTCCAGTTTGTTGCAGTTTTGTTTGAAACAGTGACTAATTAACTTTCATAAGTCTCCCCCATATTTGAAATTGCTGCTGCTCTTTTGTCTCCCGGATTTCTGCGGGAGACAGAAATATTGCGCAATAACAGATTGGTGCCCAACGGGGGGCGGTTCCGAATCAGAGTAGGAGGGGCCTATGTTTTAAGTGTGTAAAAACAGAAGTGTGATTCTGAATAGCTCACTTAGTGTGACCTGTCTTCAAATTCGGACTGTAGTGGCAGACACACGCCCCAATTAAAATGATGTTTTAATTGGGGCGCCACAGCAGGAGGCGCACAGTTCGCCTCCTGCTGTGGCGTGGCCAGAGGGCCACACCTAGTCTTGATTATATTTTTAACTTATATTATCTATGTTTTTTTTTGTTTTTTTTTTACTTTGTTTACAGCCATTTTGATTCTTTAGATAACTGTTTATTTATTTGGGCTGACATTGTTTTTCTTTTGTTCGTGTTAGGTTCAAGGTTGTTACATTTATTAACTATCTTTTCTGTTTGCAGTTGCTCAGGTCCAGTGGCGGTCCTGGTGTGGTGACGGTGTCTTCCTCTTCTGTGTGCCGTGACTCCTTAGTTTGGTTTGTCTCACCGTGTCTGGTGTGTCGTGAAAAAGGGGCTGGCTATTGCGCAATAACAGATTGGTGCCCAACGGGGGGCGGTTCCGAATCAGAGTAGGAGGGCCCTATGTTTTAAGTGTGTAAAAACAGAAGTGTGATTCTGAATAGCTCACTTAGTGTGACAACTCTAGGCAAGTAGAGTTGTCGGTGACTGAAAGGCCATCAGTCACCACCCTCGCAGTAGCTGTATGGCGTACAGGTGAGGTAGAGCTTTTACTGAGGATAATTGACCAGATCCAGACAGTGAAGCTAGTAGCCAAAGCAGCCTGAATCCATCCCTACTCAAGAACATTATGAAAGGCTTTGGGGACAGGTAACTCGAAGACAAAGACAGATATGAGTATTGGAGAAGAAGCATACTCATATGTCAGACAGATGCAAGCAATCCCACAACAAGATAACGGCTCTGACCATGAAGATCACGGTTGGAGTGGAAGGGGAGAGCGGTCCATTCTCTCAAATTCCCTGCTTCAGATGTATCCTGTGCAGAAGGACTGGAGTCCTGGACATTGGTGAACCACAGAAAGTTCTTCTACCGTCACTACACCGACAAACAAGACGGCATACAAGCATCAATAGAACTATTGTTGAAGAAACGAGGAGTATACTACTGCTCCAAGAACCCGCATAACACCCGCCTTGCTGTTGTTCCATGCCCTGTCGAAGTCGGCAGAAAGAGTGAAGTCAAGGCATGGCTGGAGTGGCTGGCCGACCTGCTCGAGAACTGGACTGACGATAAAATAATCACCATCTATTGCCCCTCCGAGTAGTATGACGGCATAGTGAAAACGGCAACCCGAGCAGCTGGGATAGACGGGATCCTGGTAAATCCAAACACCAAAGGGGTCTATCAATATGCCGAATGTACTGAAGTGCTGAAGCGGCTTGCTGCCTACAAGAACTCCAGAGAGCAAGAATCAGCACCGGAGCCGACAACAGAGCATGAAGACTCAGATGTGCATAAAGTATCATCAAAGAATCCTAGAAGACCCCTAACGCCGGAGGGAGAGCAGGGACCGGTGGCTTCTGCGATGATAGATCTAACTTTAGACAGCAGCAAAGAAAAAAAAATTGAAACAGATCCATCACGAGGACAAGAAGGCTCTCCAAGAACACCAAGATGGGAAGTCGAAGGAGAACCCCATTGCCTGACCTTCGAGCAACAACTAGCTGAAGCTGCCGGCAGGTGGTCCTCTCAGCGAACCCAAAGATCTGAATTCCATCCCACGGTTCACCGCACAGAAAGGAAGCCACTGGGTTCCTCAAGGGCCCTTCCTGGGAGCAGCTCCGACGACGGAGAAGATGACTCGGGAAAGGAGGTGTGGGAGCTGGCAGACCTAAAAATGAGACCAAAAAAATCAGGCCTCCGAAAAATGGTTCGTGAACTGACTTCACTACCCCCAGAGCCATCTGTGTCAAAATGCAGACCAGACTTAAAGTTCATTGGTTCATTGGAGAACCTTGGGACATTGAAGATGATGGCGTGATAGTGTTCACCAATGACAGATACAAGATACAACCGTAAGTTCAGAGCAGACCTTAAGGCTAAAGCCGGTTCAATTTACCAGCAAGACGCAAGACTGATGCGGGCTACCAGCAGCGCAGAGCTCAGGGGAGATATAATTATGATGAATGGCTACAATCTCCCTAATTGTGTAGTAGTTCTTGTCCCGATCGACGCCTACAAGAAGGGCGATAACATCGAAGACTACCGAAAGAAGATCTAACATGGACTTGAATGAGGGATTGTAGCGGCCAACAACGACAGCATGAAACGAGTGGTGGTGAGTTTGCAAGGACTGAGGTCACCTGATCTGCACCGCCCAATCCATTGCAGAGAGCGGTGGTGACTATAGCCAAGACCAACAGTCATCTCTTGGTGTTCAGAGAGGTGGTGATAGTGTCGATCCCCTCCAGCATCGCCTCCAGAGAGATCAAGGGCTTCGCATGGCAGCCAAGATAGAGAAGCAGCGACGCATTGACCGATCACCCCTGAGACCAGGAAGCTTCCTCTGGTGAACCTGAAAAGTGATCATCGTCCAAGCACCACCCAAGCCAACAAAGCCAGAGCAGAGGATATCAGGATAAAGTTAAAAACTTCTTCAATCAGACTAAAGTCTGAAACACCAAGATACATCAAAGAAGTTGTGTGTGACCAGAATGAAAACAAGCAGAGAGACCCTGTCTCAGGCAAAGTGATGAATGAACAGTCAGCCAACGAAGAAGACGAACCGATGAGACGAGCTAAGATTCAACCGCTGAACTCCTCTGACAGAAAACCCCTCCGACAACCGCAGTATGACGACGTCAGCGAGTCGGAAGAGGACAAGCAGCCACGGAACAAAGGCTCTGAGGGGGACGAAGGGGAAAGTGACCGTGAAAGTGGGTTCTCTGGCCTGAAGCAACTGCCTACTGAGCACAAACCCCTTCAAAGAGGGCAACGTCGAGGACAGAAGAAGGAGATGGAGACATTTGACATCGAAAGACCCTCCGAAAGAATGGCGAGAAACCGGACATTGGGTCCCGTTCGAGCCAAAGATGGACGGTGTGCATCGGTGCCAGAAGTCGGCCGACAGAGTAGCAGATTCCAGCAGAATGGGCCAGCTGACTGGAGGACTGAGTTACCCTCGGGGTGGAGGCAACCATTAGTGAGTGGGCTAACATATTAATGACACCTTCCTGCTCTACACTGGTGGCTTACCACCCCTTGACCGCCAACTTTAGATCAGCTTACATAGGGATTATGCATGATGTGATGCTAAGGTGACTGAAGAAAGCCTCCTTCAAGTATGCATGAGAAACTTGACAGAAGTTGGACGAGGTGTCGGACGATGAGGGAGTGCCACAGGTGGCATCGCCAGAACCCACACGTCAAACCCCATCATCATCTCAGAAAAGTGCGTCGGTCCAGCCTCTAGAATCCAGCTCCAGCCTTGAGGCCTTTTCAAGAAGCTGAAAATGTTGGTCAGAGACAAAGGAACGAATGAGAGCAATGAAGACTACCTTAAAGATGTATGGCCAATGGTGACGGCTTCAACTGACCACAATGGCGCCAGAAAGCTGTGGCTGACCCATGTAACAGCAGGAAAAAGAGGTGAAATGACATTTGTAAAGATGCCAGTGAGAAATACAACAGTCACCCAGATTGACCAAGCAGTGCAAGCCTACGACCTGGAGCAGCATTATTATGAAGAAAACAGAAAGAAAGCAGTCAGTCAACCAGGAAAGGCACAAAACAAGACCAGCATGCGACCATCATCCAACTTTCAGAGCAGACCACCCCAGCAAAAGGCACAAGAACCACAGAAAAGTGCTCCGGCCAGTTGTCATCGAACCAGCCGAAGAAAAGCACATTTCTGTCAAGAGCATACAACAAATTGACTCCAGAACAGAGGAAGGCCCTCCACGAGTCCCGTAACTCCGGGACTGGGGGGCCATCAAAGCAATGGACTCAAGGTCTCGGGTCATCCTGGAGAATGCCTACTGGAAGGGGGACGAGATCTACGCAAAGGTGGAAGGAGTACCCTACCTGGTGGACATCCATTTGCCAGGTCAATGCAGGACTTCAACTTCTTGACTCGGAGAGTTTTCAGCACTCCTTGTGGGTTGATCAAACTGGCTCGGTTCGCTATTGTTCTTTGATTCAGTGCCTTGAAGTTGATGACTGGTCTCCAACCCCCTCCTACTGATTCAGGTTTCTTCACTGCCTTGATGGGGCTGTTGGTGATGGGGTTGAGCTCCTCTCTGATGATCTCCAAGGCGCTCAGCTCCTTCACAATCTTGTCCATCTCCTCGACTGCTCCCGGGTTCAGCGGGTACTGTCGGACAGGCAGGTGAACCCCACCTTCGATGTGATGAACAAACTTCGGGCCCAAATCCCCACAATCGTTCTTGAACCGTGCTATATGAGCTGTGGCTGATTTCACGCAGCTTCTCCTGATCTTCTCCTGAAAGGGCCACATTATGGCAACATGCATGTACAAGGCCTTCCAACTCCCGATGACCTTCTACAGGTTCCTAAAGAAGATTTAGCAAAAATCGACAAGTGTGTAGCCAAAAGAATTTTTGACAGCCTTAACGACACTGACTGGGTCAAGAATGATACCTCCCCTCGATGTGACATCTGGCAAACAAGTGCCACCTTCTTCTCCACATGGAAGCACAACTGGCCAAACCCTGACATGTTTCCCACAGCTAAGCTAGTTTTGCAAGCCTGGCATGAAGAGTACTATCATAAGTGGGACTTGGAGTGGTGGGGCCTACAGGAAGAAGAATTGAAAGCTTGGGTCCTGCCCTGCCTCAGTCAGAAAATTACTGGGTGCAGTACCAATACCTCGCAACTAAAGAACGCGCAATTTGGCCTGGAACATTCTGGCAGCCCAACCTCTTTGTTCACCCAAGACCATGGCGCATGGCATGTAATTCCGACAACACTGAGTGCACCATAGGCCTAGCAAGAAGGTCCTGTGAGACTGTTCGGGGTTAGGAGGACTACTGCAAGGACCACAATACAGATGAGTACGACTCTCATTCTCCTGAAGTTGTATGGACGAAAAGCAAAGGCGTTTGGAGGAGAGCAATTGGCAGAGGTACCACATGCACTGACGCTATCCTGCGGAAGCGTAAAAGCATTCTGGTGTCCCGGTACCTTTTATCCCAAACATCCTTATTGCCATTGCTGAAGGACATGCTTTTCGTAAAAGCTTATGTGAAGGTGAGGTAGACCATGGGTGTGACTGGGTTGGCCCTAACCTTCTATACTCCAACCACACCTGCAAGACAACTGCTGAACTGTGGCAAAAATATGGGACATGTTATCATCAACATGAGTGCAGTTGGTATGAGACCCTGGGATCAACTGTGGCCACTACCGTTGCGGAAGTGGTGGAAGTTGCTGACATGGTGGGAGGAGGACTTTCCATCATTGAACATTGGTTGCTTAGCACCCTAAATGTTCTGTGGCTATATCTACTAGGTCTCCTCGGCATCATTATTGCCTTGGTTGTAGGCAAGGTTGTGTTGGAGGTGCGGCTAAAATCACTGTGCCATTGTGAGGGGAGGAACTATCAGCCCCTCCCCTGGAAGGAGACGCCTACTTCTGCATAAAAGAGTGACCATGGATACAACGGCTCTGGTGGTAGAGCTGGTGTGCGGAGGCATTCATGCCACACGCATTGGCCCTCTCAAGATTGCAACAGCGATCGTGGAAGGATTCCTGGCAGTTGCCATATTCACCTACTTGGTAAGCCAGGCTCTGTCCATCACGGGCCGTGGAAGAAACCGTTGGCTCCGCCGATGTGCTGTCTTAACCCTTTGGGCTATGGGTTGGGGGGCTTTGGTGATTTTTTATTGGGCAAAGAATACATCAACCCTGCCGATTATTGTGTGGCTCATGACCTATACCATCAAGCCGCAAGATCTAGGAAGATGCAGCTCCACACTATGAGAATGTTGCCGCTGTCTCCCAATGCTCGTATCTCAATCTGGCACATGAGTTTAAATAGCACTCCATTTATGCTTTCTGCATTTTGCTTACCATTTAATCCTCTTTAGAAAATGCTCATTAATCCAGAACTCCTAATCATAAAGTTACCTAGGTTGCCGTTTTTCCTCAGGCATCGATCTGCTGCGTGGGATGTGGAATTGCTATAGAATCCCATGGATTCTTTTGGGTTGTATCGTCTGCCTGCTGGTGTAGTGTAAGTGCAGCTGCGTGCACTTACACTACAGTGATGTAATGGCAATATTATGCGTCAGTGGCAAAGAAGACCTGCCGTACATTGCGGCTTCCACATCCAGATTCCTGGAATGGGAACACAAGATCATGTGGACTGAGTTTCGAAGGACAACAACCGGTTCTGCTTTGTTTCCATTCAGAAGAGGATTTTGCCATACAAAGTCAAGACCCAATCCAAGGACATTGAAGCTTCTGTTGCCAAGATCATTCACCATCTGGGTATGAGTTGAACTGCATCCCAAAGCTTTTTTTAGTTAATTAGCAACACAGTTTAGGGAAAGGTGATAGGAAGTAGTGAGTGTGATTCTTATTATCTTGAGTAAAATTTCTTATTTTCAATTTAATTGTACTTGTTGTTGCTTACCCCTGCTAATGCTTCCTAAAGAAAGATTCATTAAAATTCTAATTGAGATATGTGGACAATCAATTAATTGAGTCATTTACTGAGTATGGATCTTATAACTAATGTAAAAACCCTGAGCATGATTCTAGGATAGTGGTGGTTTCAGACGTCTCTTTTATGTTGATAAAATAATGACCTTGGGGCTTATGCAGAGCCACTAAAACTATCTAGTCGGTAACAAGTGCTTGTTATTGTTAGAGAGAGCTACCATTAACAAGAGTGGTTTATGGAATTATGCAATTGCAGGGCTACTCAGTTGATTGCTTCATTAACTGAAAAAGGTCATAACTCTTGGATGAAGGTAGTTAAAGCTAGATGTGTCTCTCTCGCTATCATCTTGAACAGATTATCTTGTCTAGATTTATCTCAGAATAAGACTTGAGGTTTTAGAGATTTTCCAGACCCATTAGACAGAGAGCTGGTCAGTAGTCAGTCCATGGCAGTTGAGAGCTTTTAGGGCGGGGCTGGCTATTGCGCAATAACAGGTGTTTTAAAGGGTTTTTGTTTGGTCGATGCAGTCCCTATACTGGCCCTTTCTGCCGGTAACCTCAACTACTGTAGTTTCTTCTGTTTTTATTTCTATTTTTTTATATATACAGAACTGTTTTTTAAAAAGAGTATTTTAAAAGAATTTAATAAATAGCTTTTTGTAAATTTGAAACACTGTCTCAGATGTCTCTATTCCATGCATAACTGAACCTGTGTGCCTTAAAAATAAGATAATGCCACCCTGGGTGAATTTCCCAGGGTGTCATCTGGTGTTGACACAGTTACTTTTTTAAAAAAATTACTTTCCAAAACCACCAAAACATGTAAATTATGCAGAACTTGTTCTGACTTCTGTGCCACTTCAGAGGTTGAAACAGCCTGCTAACTGGGTGACGCAAGCTTCGCTCCTGTTTACTGATTGGTCGTGGGCGTGGTTAAGCGTAGCAGCAAAGAAAAGAAAAACAAACACTGAAGTGACGGAAACAAGCGGTGAACTATTATGAGATGCTGGCTTTTTTTGCATCGGATTTCAATATTCAGTGGCAGCTTGATGGAGCAATGAGGAATGAATTGCTTTTGTCAAAGTAGCGGAGAGAATGAAAAGCCTCAGATGGCCGCTTCGGAGCAGTGGTGGACAAAGTACTCAAAAAGTACTCAAGTACAAATACACAGACAAAAATGTACTCAAGTAAAAGTACCACATTAACATTTTTACTTGAATAAAAGTAAAAAAAAAAGTACTAAAACTCAAAGGTGAGTTTACATATTGCTGTGCTTTTTAAATAAATCAAATCAATCTCCAGTCAGTTCTATGTTGGTCACTTTTTTGCCTTTCTAGATTAAAGTAAACCAAAAATGACTTTAAAATTGTAGTACATACAGAACTGAGATTTTTGTGTTTATCACACCCCCAGCTGTTTGTGTCCAATGTGTCTTTACTGCCCGATTGTCCCCATGGACAATCGGGCAGTAAAGTATTGTGCCCACTCTAAACAGGGCACAATAAGCTTCTTGGGCTTTGACCACTGGAACTCACCACCAGCCCCTCTACAAACCCACACGTACTAAGTAGGTATGAAAGAAAAAAAAATGATTGCAGTCAATGCTGTTGACAAATTTCATCTGGAAGATTATTCTTTATTATTTTGGCCAGAAGCGGATTTCCTTATAAATATACAGAACATACATTAAAATCTAAACAGATACACTCTTTCTACTTTTCCTGTCTTTGTGATGCAGAATGGACCCTTGCTTGTATCAGCTCTTATGATGATTGTTGCACTGTATAATAGTAGGAATTAAACCAACCAAGATTATGGATTGTTAATGCATTTTCATTGCTTCACCAGTTTACCTTGAATCTGATTAATTGTGACCGTAAAACATGGAAATTGTAAAATAAGCTTCAAAGAAGATGCAGAGTTTAATTATAACAATGAATCAGTTCTACAATGTGTTTCCAGTGACGGTACTTAGTGCAACTATAATCTTTTTCTTCTTGTAGCTGGGCCAGCGACATAGTGGGCACCAGTGCTTACCTCCTGCTAACCATACCACAATGCACTGCTGGTGGAAGGCATGGCCACAAGGTAAGCCCATGAGCAGCTCCTCATTCACAAAGTTCTCAAGACACACCACACACTCTGAACAAGGAAGCATGTCATTGGGCCACCCAGACCAATTTACCTGAGTAACAGAAACTTCTACAGGAATGATGCTACCATCCTCTAGAAATCTGTCAACTTTTCTGAAGCTTTTATTTCTGTAGCAACAGCAAGAATGGGAAAGAGAAACAGACTTTGCAAACTGACTACTGGTGGTATCTTGGTCCCTGCACAAAATATTGAGCCTGTTGTCCTGATTGCACAAAGATCCCATTTGCCTTAAACTACTGTGTGGAAGTCTGTTTAGGCTTGTAGGACAGGAATCTGTCAGTTCTTGGCAGTTTATTTTTGATGGCAGTCTATCCTGTTCATCATCTTGATGTACACAAGAAACAGACTGGCATTGCTGGAGAACAGTTTTAACCTTCCAGGTTGGAAGAGATTTTAAGTAGTCTACATTCACTAGTGGGTGAAGCCAGAGATCTGGGAAAGCCAAACGCTCAAATAAAAAGCTGGGATCATCTTCCCATTCTGAAAGATCAGACGGGAACTGTTGCACTAATGTAATAGGGTGAAGCAGATAGGAGGTGTACCAGTCCCACAGACTGGCTAGCCACTCGAGGTTGGTTGTGGAGTTCTCTTGGTTCCTTGTACCACAATGGCGTTTCCTCTCAAAGTAGTCAATCAACAGGCCATAAGCCAAGTAGGTGGACAGAAAGAGAGCTGGATGGGATGAGTAAAAGGTCCAGTCAGCCCTAACTAAACTTGCAAATGTGGTGGTGTCTGCATAACGAATCAACTTCAGACTGTAACCATACAGTGTGTCCAGATAGGGGAGCTGAATGAGAGCCTGTGAAGAGATACAAAAACAACAGTTACCAGGAGAGTTTTTAAATGTACCTGTACGTTTAACCAAAATTACCCTATTTTCCGGACTATAGAGCGCACCTTACTATAAGCCGCATGTACAAAGTTTTAAACTAGAAACGTGCATATATAAGTCGCAACGGGCTATAAGTCGCTGATATCTACGCCGCTCTCTGTTTTTCACAAGAACGCAAATCTGCTGGCTCTATTAAAGTACACCTCGCTGCAGCAAACACAAAGGGGCAGGGACGGACCACTGTCAGTCTCATACCTTATTTGGAAATGGGACCGTTGCACTCCGGAAGGGAAGGGGGTGCTATTTTCTATATTATCCGCGGCCTCCTGTTTTTATTTTTTATTTTTAAATCTGTGATATATCTTCATGTTTAGGAGGGAGTTTCACTCTCAGCATGTATTTGAACTTCTCTCAGCTCACAGTTCTTAACGAATTCTTTATCTTTTGGAGAGAGATAAATCTGCTCTTTTGTTGCATCTTTTTGTGTCTACTACTGCCTCTGGTGGCATGGAGGTGGTAGCACAACTAATATAATTACATTACTAAATCAGAATACCACAAAGTCGTTATTATTTCTTATTAATTCCGACATTACTGGCACCGTAAAAGATAAATTATAAAACACCATATCTTTTTCATTTTCTTAAGGCTGTAGAGCTAATTAAATGACATGAACAAGACCTTTATACGTTGTAAATAATATCTATAAATAAATTAGAGACATGAAAAACAACATATTCAACTATGATAAAAATACCATTTACAATGTATACTTAAGAAACTTAATTGAGCAAAAGTCAATAACGAACAAATGAATTAGTTTCACAGAAGAATGACTAATCTGGTATTTACAACTAGGATTGTTAAACAGGTACAAGCTAAAATTCACATTTTTGCCTATATGGTGCCATATATGTTATTCTGAGAGATTTTTTTGTTGGTATTGTCTTGTATAGAAGAAAAAATAAGATGAAACTATTTAGTCTATCGAGGTGAAAATTTCCCTTAGACTCTAAAACTATAAAATAAAATACATTCATAGAATCACAATATTAACAATTTGTGCATCGAGTAAAAGACTTAGCATGCTACAGGTAAATGTTATCATTTAGTTTGGTTAAAAATTATTATTGCACTGTTAATAAATTACTTGTAATCAATGTTCTTAGATACCAGAAGGAAGCAGCAATGCCTTCATCAGCTCAGAGGTTCAAACTGATGAATAAAGAGGATGGATGCTTTCTGCTGACATTTCTTCCCGTCTTCCAAGTTCTTTCAGCAAACAGTTGAGACAGAGTTGTTTAACCTGCCATTCAAAGTATTCTTAAAAGTTTGTGTGTAATTCTACAGCTCATGTGACCAAACTAGCTGAGGAGATGAAAAGTTAAAACACTCAACATTGTCTTCTACACAAGCTCTAGTTGGGTGACACCAAGATCTCTAGGTCTTCTTAAAAGATAGTCTCTGAAAACATTTCTTAAAAACATAGTCAGTGTTTTCAGCAAAGTTGAGCTGACTGTCCAGGAATGACCCGGCCAAGGTATTTAATATTTGCCTCAGTTTCAACAGGTTGGCCATCGAGAGGAACTGGAACCAATTTGAGGTCTTGTTTAGGTCATTTAATTAGCTCTACGTTCTTAAGAAAATGAAAAATAATAAAGACATTGTGCTATTCTGATTTAGTAATGTAATTATATTCATTGTGCTACCACCCCCACGCGACAAGAGGCAGTAGCAGGCCTGAAAAGATGCAACTAAGACAGTAGTATTAGAAGTGCACAGAAAGCTACAGAGTTTGTAAAAAAAACTGTGAGTAAATAAAAAGAGTAAATAAAAGAGACAAGATCAAATACATGCAGAGAGTACAACTCCTTCCTAAACATGAAGATATATCACAGATATCAAAAGAAAATAAAAACAGGAGATCGCGGATAATATAGGAAATAAGCGCCCCCTTCACTTCCGGAGTGCAACGGTCCCATTTCCAAATAAGGTATGAGACTGATAGTGGTCCGTCCTCGCCCCTTTCTGTTTGCTGCTTCGAGGTCCTTCTTGATCTATTAAGGACGCGGCCCTCCATCTCCAGCGCTGAACCATGGATCCATTCACGCCGAGCTTATTTGCAGCGGCTCTATTTCCCTCCAGTACTATCAGATCAATAGCCCTCAACTTAAAAGCTGCAACATATGAACTTCTTCGTGTGGTTTTTATGATGAGGGGGTATGAGTTTGAAAAAATTTCTCCGTCGTGCCTGCTGCTAGCATGTGCATGTGTTCTAAATGAAAATTAGCGCTTTCTTCTTTAATTACCAATTTTGACTTCCAATAATTCACTTCCTGCTAAAGAGCCCCGTGGCGGTTGAAGAAAAATCTACAGAAAAGCCGCACCGGGCTATAAGCCACAAAGTTCAAAGCATGGGAAAAAAGAGGCGGCTTATAGTCCGTAAAATACGGTAAGTAGTCAGTCTGTAACTGAATTCACTTTATTAGGTGCAGTAAATGCAAGCCGCTTTAGTGGGAATGTAGATCATATTACCCATCATTAACCTGTGCTTATGCGCTGTGGAAATTAGAAGCAGCTTTATTGCATTTGCATATTTATAACTTCCTAGTATTGTGTATAAAATATCTGTTGGAACAGTATTTCATTTTCCTATCAACTATAATTTACTATCTTTTGTTTTCACCACACTGAATGTTTACTTTCCTCAACACAGAATAAACTGCCTCCTTATTCTCTGAAACCATGTCAACAATAAACTAAACAGTTTTCTGATTATGTGGTAATTTCACTTATCAATTCAATTTAAAGTTTATAACATTAAAATTTAATACAATTACATATACCAGGACGTGTATTTCTGCTGCAAAAACCACAGACTTTTACTGGCCAAAATTTGTGGCACAGCCTTTTTCCTGAAATAAGAGCCTTTTGAACAGAAGTACTAGGTACAGTTTATTGTTTAGCCTTTTGGTGGCATGCCAAAGGGTTGCTCTGGACTGAGGGTGTGCAGCATCACTTCAGGCAGGACATGGTGATTGGGCATTTGTACTACCCCTCTCAATCAATGTGAGGAAAAAATATTCAACGGCCATAAATGTTTTTTCTTTGATGTAGGAGTGTTATTTTACTTGAAGTAATGATTAATCATTAGTAACTTAAATGATAGTGAACTGGTTGTTAGTGTGGTTTGGCCTATTTTTAACAGTAATTTCTAACTCCTTAGTTTCCCATTATACCTAAAAACGGGAACTGGGACTGGTTGGATCAATCAGTATTTAATTTCCTTCTATCTTGTAACATAGAAAGACTGCATGGATAGAGTTATAATCAGTTCCCTCATGATAATTTTTTTAATTAATGTTCTACTTCATGTACTCTCAATTGTCTCTTAATTTTATTTCTGCTTTTAAAGCACACTATACTTTCAGCAACAACAATGTAAAAATAAAAATCTTTGCAAATATATATTTTTGATCTGAACATATGTTACTCTATCTGGGACACATCAGAAAATCATATTAGTTTCAGTCCATCTGGAAAGAATTCACAGTTCCTTTGCAAAAAATTAACAATTTATTGCAATAATAGTCAATCTTCTCCATCAGCATTCTACACAAGATAACCAATTACTACAAAGCGACAATTTTAGATGTTTATAAAAATAGAAATCAAAACAAATCACATGTACATACGTACTCACTGTCTTTGATATAACAAAATCTAAACTTAGGGGCATCTGGTTTCAAATTAAAATCCTTCAGATGTTTCTAAAACGTACCTGAGGTAAATCTGATTGGTAAAATATATGATGTGAAACATTGGTCTATATAAAAAAAATGTCACCAATTTTAAAGCAAGAACCAAACAAAATCAAAGAAATTGTCTTTAGAAAATCTCTATTTTGAGATTGCTATCTCAAAATACAAAAGTTGGTGAAGGATAAAAATAAATAATTTTTTATTTTTTTTTTAACAAACCACAACATTTCCAAGATCTGGTCACTGATCAAGCTGAGTAATAAAGGAAGAAGGGTTGTGCACAGAAAGGTGATGAAAAAACCATTGCATAGTCCCAGAAAGGTTTCTTCTGTTCTGAAAATCTCTCCAGTGTATGTGTGCTAAATTCAAAAGAACCAGATGAAAGTTCTTGCTTATTGAAAATGAATAAGAACTTAAGAACTTCCGTTCTGGATTAATGAAAACATTCTTGGCAAAAGCTTTTTGCAGAACTCCAATTTTCCCCTGTAACAATTTGGGTGGAAGAATCAACATTTGTTGATAGGACATTTCAGCCTATCTGAATTTTGCAGATACACATTGTAGACATTCTTATAACAGGAGAAAATTTTCCATGCTGCTTAAACTAAAATAAAACCTTAACATCATGTAAGGGGAAAATGGCAACTGATCATTACCTGGCTAAAACTGTCCCTACAGTGAAGCATGTCAAGGGAAGAATCTTGCTGTTGGAATGTTTTTTGTAGAAGGAACCAGGCAACTAGTCAACATAGAGGTTAGGCAGTAATCAAACTCACGTGCGGTCAGGGGAGGCAAGTGAGGCATAGCCTCACCTGTCACAGTGGAAAAATATAATAAAGTAATTTATATTGCTATTTTCACCCTATGGTTGGTACTGTAAAGTATTTATTTTTTATTTAGCCTAACCAATTTTGACATTTTTTTCTTCAAAATAGCTGAATTTTCGCATTTTCCCATTCAAATGCTCGGAAGCGCAGCTGGTGAGGCAGCAGCGAGCTGAGTCTCACCTGGGATTGCGCAACCTCTCGCTAACTGCCATTCTATGAGAGCATAGAATGGCATTTACGTCGCCAATAAAATGGTTAAAAAACATTTAATATCTGAACAGATTTTCCATAATTTAGCTTATGTATATAATGTGCAGTGTTTTTTGTCACCAACTGTGTGTGCAACGTGTTTCGTGTGCTGAGAAGCGATCATAAACGGCTGAGAACAGAGTCCAGGTGAGGCAGGCAGTTCTCCTGTCTCATGGCAGGGGGCGCTCATGGTCCCAGACATTGTGACTCCACAACTGCAGAGTAAGAGACAGCAACAGCGAGCTAGCCATACAGTAAAGGCAAGTGCAGCGATATATAGTTTTCTCTTCGTACCACAGCAATCACTTATTAGTAAGTGATTGCTTAAATAAACATTAAGCCCAAAACCATACTACTGCAACAGACTGAATGTTCTGCTCTTTGCGTAGGAAACATTTCAGTGTTTTTTTAAGGGCGTTGTTGTCACTTGCTATGGCAACGAGTCTGCGCGTAGCCTGGCCAATGCAGAGAGCGAGAAAGACTTGGTTTTGAGTTGCACTTAAACGGTTTTCCCCTTTGCTGTGAGGCATAGCACGAAATTAATAAATACCAAAATTTCCAAGTTTCATTGAGTTAACGGAATTATTATATCGCGGCAGCGCGGCTATGGATGGTATGTAAAAGTATATTTGCCCTCCTGCGTTGTCCGCATGCCTGAAATTTCGTTATGTAAACAATAACATGCATGTGGTCTATATTTGTATATCTGATTATGTCAGTGCCTCAACAGCTTTGCACCTCACCGCACGTCACTGTAATCAAATATAGAGAAATTCTACAAGAAAAACTCATTCAAAGTACTCTGGAATTCAGTTTAGGTTGGCTACTCATTTTATAGCAAAACAATGAGCAGCATTTTACTAAACAGAGAAAACAAACACTCTAATAAGTAAAATAAGAGAAGTAGCTTCAGGAGCAGTCTACAAATGTCTGAGACATTTGGGTGCTCAGACATCAAATACACACTATATTTAGAAATACATAAACACCGTCTACTGATTTTGATTGTGAATTATTCAGTGAAGAATGGGTGAAAATACCCAAAAATGTGCCAAAAATATTGACTCTTGTTATTCCTGCCAAAGGTGTATAGAGCAAAGAATGTGAAGTTACTTATGCACATGTGATTCATTGTTTTATTTATTTTTAGTACACTTGAAAAAAAAAATCAACAAACGTTTTCCCTATGTCAATATGGGTTTCTCTGTTTTCTGAAATTTTTGGAAAAAAAATGGTTTTGAAAAAAACTGTAACATAACCAAATGTTGAAAAAGTGAGCTGGGCCACTGCCTTCCTACGCAATTCTGTAGAGGACGGTTTTCTCATTAAACTTAATGTCTTCAGCTGAATTTCAACAGGTCCAATCAGTGAACAGCGGAGTTGTGAACGATGACATTGAATTTCTGAGCTGTTTTATAATTATAATCTGGTTATGTAGGGTTGTAATTGGCACTGGGAATGAACTATGGGAATGAGGTCATTTAGTCTATGTGGGCCTTGGTTCCAAAAATTAAATAACTAAACTTAAAGCAAGAGGAATGGATAAGATATTTTATTGCTGGCAAAGAGAGCTATTACTTATGGGGTTGTTTACAGGCATGCAATTTATGGTAAGCTTTATTAAGCTGGTGCATTACAACAAGGCCAAAAGTCATAATTGGGTAAAATCAGATTGTTTAAAACTTCAGCAGAGTGCATGCCTTCAGCAAGCAATCGTTTCTCATAGCCGAGGGTCTAGACCCTCTGTAAGACGCATAGAACAGGGGGCTGATTTTTACCAAGTGAAGCCCTGGGAATATGTTATGGACGTACAGTGGCTTGCAATTGTATTCATACCCCTTGTATATTTTGTCACAACCACAGATTCATATATTTTATTAAAATTTTATGTGAAAGATCGATACAACGTGGTATACAAATTTGAAGTAGAGAGAAAATTAGACATGTTTCAAAACATTTTTTACAAATAAAAACTAAAAATGCAGTGTGCAAAAGTATTCAGTCCCCTTTTTTCTGACTGCAACCAATTAATTTCAGAAGTTGCCTGACAACTGCTAATGACTAAAACACAAGATTTTGTAGTTATGTTTCAGGAACATATCAAAATTGCAGTGGTACCCTCAATGATAAATAAAATAATAAAGCATGTAAATATCTGTCGCTAAAGTCTCAATCTTAGTCAATCCTCAGTCCAGTCCTTTTTAGTTTTCTGAGAAGAGTCTTTGTGGGCAATCCTTGACAGAAAATAGATGTTCGGCAACCAGGTCAGGTCTGAGGTGATGTGGATGCCCACTGTGTATGTTGTCCACACACACTCCACCATCTTCCCTAGAATCGTAATAGATGGGTGCACTGTCCTCCTGTAATCCAAAATGACCTCCTTGGTCTTGCAGGTGTTAAGCACCAGGTTGTTCAGTGAACACTACTGAAACAGGTGCTGGATCTCCTCTGTACAGGGTCTCATCATTATTATCAGACTCACTACGGTGGTGGTATCTGCAAACTCTAAAACCCTGTTAGAGGAGTGAATAGCTACACATTCATGGGTAAACAGAGCAAAAAGAACCAGACTAAGCACACACTGTGGTGTGCCTGTTTCGACCGGGATGGATGATGTTCGGTCCCCTAGTCTCACCACCCATTTTACTAAATAAACCCTAACAATATCTGACTGTTTAATCTTCATATCACGGAGCCCATAAAGGTACATGGAGAAAAAAAAAAGCAATCGCGATTTATTTTCTCCAGATCCCAAGAACATTTTGAAAAATCCAGCATTTCTCTTTTGGGTGAAAAGGCATGTTTATACAGCTTCTGCAATGCCAGTTTTATAATTATAATCTGCGGTGAGTCTAAACGAGAGACATAGAGGATGATTTACAATGTTTCCTACTGTCTAGAAATGTCCCAGATGAGGATATTATGTTAAAAGTCACAAAGTTGTAGTTGGTTTCCGATTATAGCTTCTTATTCGGGAAATAAATAAAGTTATCTCAGTATCTTTTATCTACTGTAGTTAAACTACAACACCTAGACTTTTCAAACCTGGACTACATTATTCTGCTCTAATAGAATATTTAAAACCAAGTTTGTGGTCTGTGAAACCTTTATTTGATTTGTGAAACTTCACAAAAGGATGATTTCAGCTATTTTTATGCATTTGGATCATACTACAACTGCTCCAGCTCCAAAACTGCAACACCTAGAACACTTCAAAGATGGACAAGATTATTCTATCATACTGACTAAATAATTTGAGCAGAATGAAAAGTCAAAATAGGAAAGGATGCAAATAAAGTACTGAAATCAGCCTTTATTGAAGTTTCACAAATCACAAATTTGGTTTTAGATTTTCTGCCATTAGAGTAAAATAATTTAGTTCAGGCTCTGCTGGTTCAGAGTCTAAGTTGTTGTAGTTTTTTTAACTGGAGCAGATGAAACATACTGAAGATAGGGGAAAAAAAATAGGTGGATTCGCCCTTTAGCCATTTCCCGGATAGAAAGCAGCAATCGGAAACCAACTTCAACTTTGTGTAGCTTAGCATAATATCCTCATCTGGGACATCGCTAGGCCAAAGGAAATGTAAATCTTCCGTCATGTCTCTCTTTTACACTCCACCACCACTACCGGTGTTGTATGAAAATCTGTTCCTCCTGCATCGTGCACTGCAGCCAGAGAGGCGGATCTGACTGTTTTCACAGCACTTCTGATCAATTTCTCTGTAAAAACAACTCATATAATCATGTCAGGGTTGTAACGTTCAGTTTAGTCAGCTGCTGTTTAAAAATGAAGCAATAACAAACACCCCTCTACGGACTGCACCAGCTGATGCGCAGGCCCTGGAAGGTTGTGCCCCTGGTAAGGCAGAACAGGGGGGGCAAGGGGGCTGATGGGGTTGCACGGCAGGTATCCTGGCAGTCCTCTGCAGCCTGACCGTTCCCCTCTCTGCCCTGGTGGTTCTTTGTCCTCAAGCGCTCCGGGAGGAGACTGGAGAACCGCCGATGCACCAGGCGCCCACGTACCTGGTTCTCCCCTTCCCTTGGAGAACTACAAATACCAGGGCACCTTCCGAACTTGTACACCCACATTACAGAAGCTGTGTAAAGTCTTTTCTTCAAAAGAGAAATGTGGGACTTTCCAAAAGGTTTCTCTGGATCTCAAGAAAGTAAGTCAGGATTGCTTTTTTTTTTCCTTTTGAAAATAAAAGAAGTGATCCCATGAAACTTTCTCGAGATCTCGACTGAGCTTCGATGGATCCCGAGAAACTTCTTGAAAAATTGCACTTCCTATTTTGGGTGAAAAGGCGTGTTTATACAGTTTCTGCAATGCGAGTAATGGTGGTGGAGTCTAAACGAGAGACACAGAGGACGATTTACAATGTTTCCTACTGACTAGAGATGTCCCAGATGAAAATTTGCTTAGAGACACAAAGCTGAAGTTAATTTCCGATTGCAGCTTCGATTCAGGAAATGGCTTGATTCCACCTATTTTTTTCATCTGCTTCAGATCTTTCATCTACTCTAGTTAAAAAACTACAACACATATAAATTACTTTGTTCTAATAGCAGAATATTTAAAACCAAATTTGTGATTTGTGAAACCTTTATCTGATTTTTGAAATTTCAATAAAGGGTGTTTTCAGCCTTTTTGTGCATTTGGATCACACTACAATTGCTGTAGCTCTAAAAATACACCACCTAGACCACATGTGTCAAACTCAAGGCCCCTGGGCCAAATCTGGCCCGTTATAGCTTTTTATGTGGCCCTCTAGATCAGTGGTGCCCAAAGTCAGTCCTCGAGGGCCGGCATCCTGCATATTTTAGTTCTCTCCCTGGTTTAACGCGCCTGGATTAAATGATGGCTCACTAAAAAGCCAAAGAACATTGACATGCTGAAAAGGTTGTTGTTACCAGAAGGGAGAGAACTAAAACATGCAGGATGCTGGCCCTCGAGGACCGACTTTGGGCACCCCTGCTCTAGATTCTAGACTAAGTGTTCTTAATGTTATCAGTCAAATCAATGCAGTCTTTATCTGTTTACTGCCAGATTATATCAATCAGTCCCTCCAGTTTCTTGAGAATTATTGTGAAAATTCATGCAAAAATCAACAAATTGCACTAAGTGCAAATATTTCCAAAGTAGTACCACAAACACTTTGATTTTTATTGCAAAAAATCACAAAAAGAATCATGAAATCCAGGAGGGACTGAAAAGAAGCTCAATAATATTTAATTTTAAGAATTCAATGATATTTTAACAGTTTGTGAACGGTTTTATCAATACATTCTGGCATCACCGACCCTTTAAGAACATTCATGATCTTGATTTGGCCCAAAACAAAAATGAGTTTGACACCCCTGGCCTACACACTTCAAAGATGGACAAGATTATTCTATCGTACTGGCAAAATAATTTGAGCAAAATCAAGGTTTCCCCCAGTGTGTTATAAGCCTGGGGCTTGTTACGCTTTCAGAGGTACGCGTTGAGCGAGCGGTGAGAATGATTTATCTTTTTGAACAAAGAATTATGTGCATTGTTTGCATGTCAACACCTTGCCCACCAAGTGGCTGTGTCTGCTGATAAAAGTTCATGTATGTGGTCCCGGTTGGCAGGAGTGTTAAGCAGCTCAGCCCGCGGATGGGCTTTCGCCTTGTATTCATGCGTCATGCTGGTTTTATTTATTTTTTATTATTAATTGTATTATTATTATTATTATTCCGGCTACACGATGCATCAAATCATATCAAATGCTTTGTCTACTTAGTCAGCCAGAGTTAATTTGAGCAGCCACATGGAAATCAGAAAAACTAAATTAGCCTTTTTTCGCTTTGTAGCCAGAGGAGAGATGTGCAGTGCAGTGGATTTAGCTCATCAGTGCAGGCTGGTCCAAGGTTGTATGAGGCGTTGAGCAGAATTTGTGTAGGGGTCCCTCTTCTTGCTAAGGGACCCCTTAGCAAGGAGAGGGTGTTAGCACCACTAACAGCATTTCAACATGGACTTAGTAAATTCTGGGAGAAGGGGGTAGTTTAAATGGCAAAGAGTGATAATTGTGGTGTACCGAGATACATTTGTGAACAGAGCTCAAACTCAAAGACTAAACTCACAGCATCAGGTTGTAGCTGTGGTAACAAAACAATCTTTACTATGATATCTGTTCTTTGAACTTTTATAAAGTGAACATGCCAGCTTCATAAAATATTACATTTAAATGCTAAAAAATTTAAAATCTTTTCATTTATGTAGGCTGAAACCATTAAATCAAATTTAGCAGCATTGGCATTCTCTATAAACAAATGTTACATTTATATATCTGTGGTCTGTGATAAAATGTTAGCATTTATGGGCCCCTAAAGGCCAGTGGGTCTTGTGGAGCTGCTGGCTTAATTTGGATTAAACAAAAGTGCAAATATTAATTTTAATGGTATTTTTTGATTTGTTGTTTTTCTTAAGACTGTAGTTGTGGATTTAAATAGAATTTCACTGACGAGATCTTCCCGTAACATATAATTAACCAGTAATATTTTTACATTTCCTGTCAACTAAACATCTTTTAATACAAAAACACGGTGGACCGCCATTGGACGGCCTCAGCGCCCCACCCACCAGGCTTAGCAAGTTTTCTGGGGGAAATCCTGAGAATAAAAAGGAAAGTCAAAATAGGCAAGTTTGTATTAGTATGAAAAATCCTCGTTAAAACCATAAAAACTTTTCTTTTAGAGATTTGAATGTTCATATATTTCTGTTCATAGTTGCATGAGAAGCTCTTCTCTCTCAATGCAAAAAAAAAGACAGTTATGAATCACTTGAATTATTTTTCTGTTTTTTATACATCAATCAATCAAGTTTATTAAACACAAGGTAGTTCAAAGTGCTTCATCATAAAAACACAAAAATACATAGAACGCAAAACAACAATTAAAACATTACATTTGTCTTGTGGCATTATTACACGTCAGAATGTTTATCAATGTTTCATTTATAATGTTTCCAAAGCAACTCTAAACAGGTGTGTTTTAAGTCTGAATTTAAAGGAATTCAGTGTTTCAGCTGTTTTGCAGTTTTCAGAAACTTTGTTCCATATTTGTGGTACATAAATGCTGAATGCTGCTTCTCCATGTTTGGTTCTGGTTCTGTGGATGCAGAGCCAGAAGAAACCAGAACCAGAAGACCTGAGAGGTCTGGAAGGTTGATATAACAACAACAGATCTTTAATGTATTGTGGTGCTAAACTGTTCAATGATTTATAAACTAAAACCAGTGTTTTATACATGATTATTTTTGGATGCTCATATTGCTTCAGTCACTTTAATTCTCCTACCTCTCCTATTTGGCCATGCTCTATTTGATCCACTGCCTCAGCCCTGGTTAGTGCTTTATGATTTCCGGTGCATTTATGGACGCCTGCATTTTATCCAAAACTGACTGACTTTAGACTTCTGAGTCTACAGTGCACATACTTTATCGCTAAGCTATCTTTTTGAATATTTTTTTCTGACTTTACTCTAACTGTCCCTGAATACATGCCATTTTCTACTGTCACTACCTGCTAGTCCAAGAGGAAATTGAATGCTGCAAGTCAATGACTGGATGCAATCTGCTTGGTTTCCTTAGAAATAAACATTTTAAACTACTTTGAATAAGTAACTGAGCTTACTACACTGCTTGATAAGTAGGATCAAGTCTTGTTACACTGAATATAAAAAAAGAGAGAAAATAGAAAGCTAAAAGTACCAAACAGCAATTTGGAGGAGGAGTTCAGTTCTCATGTAGATACAAATAAAGTACTGAAATCTCCCTTTACTGTAGTTTCACAAATCACAAACATGGTTTTAATATTCTGCTATTAGATCAGAATAATCTAGCCCAGGTTTGAAAAGTCTAGGTGTTATAGTTTTTTAACCATAATAAATGAAAGATACTGAAGCTGGTGAAAAAAAAAAAAAAGTGAAATGGCCCTTTTTGCCCTTCCCGAATTGGAAGCTGCAATTGGAATACAAATTCGGCTTCGTGATTCTTTGCATGATATCCTCATCTGGGACATCTCCAGACCTTAAATTGTCCTCTATGTCTTTTGTTTAGACTCTACCACCACTATTGGCATTGCGGAAACTGTACAACAACCTTTTCACTCAAGAAAGAAATGCACAATTTTTCAAAAGGTTTCTCAGGATCTCAAGAAAATAAGTTGGGATTTTTTTTCCCTCCATGTCCCCGTACAGGTTCTATGCAATAGCAATTTGGCTGCAGACTGCTTTAAAATTTGAAAAAGCTCAGAGGGGTTCACTCAATAAAATCTTTTGATGTTACAATTCTAGATCTCTCAGAGGCGCTAAGACAGAGATATCAAGGCAAAAGGTAGGGTTAGGTTAGTAGCTGCTAGAGCAACAGATGGTGTTTTGGTTGCCTGGGTTTTATGGGGTGAGTTTTTCACATTTAAAATGTTTAAAATGTCTTTATTATGACAACTTCTCATTAACCTAGACAAGAATTTATTTCTTGTGACAACTTGACAATAAGAATCATCATTTGTCATAATATCCGTCATAGGTCATAATGGATGTTAATTATCAAAAATTAAAAAGTTACATATTTGTGCTTTATTTCACTGTCAAATGCTTTAAAAAAACAGTCATTAATATTAAAATCTTACCTCAGGTAAAGTGGAACACACTGGATTATTTATAACTAGCAAGATAGTTTTGGAACAAACCCTGTGTATTTTGGAATAAAACAAAAAATTACTTATTCTTCCTCAGAGGGTTTGACTTCCAATTCCGCATATTGTAATTCTGAATTTTTGATTCAAAAACTACAACAGTGTGTTTTATTCTTTAACTTTAAAAAAAGAATGTTTCAAAAGTCCTAACTTTTTCTTTTGCTCTGACCATGTCAGCCACCTCCTTCACTATAGCCTTCCTGAAGCTCTCTGCAAACTGGAATATCTTCTTTTTGTCTTCATTTCTTTGAAGCAGCTCTTTGAAGGTCTCTGGAAATGTGAACACTAGCCCTGTCACAATAACAAATTTTGCTGGGAAATTAATTGTCCCAGAAATTATTGCCATCAACAATAATATCATTTTGTGACCATTGCTAACTAATATGAAATGGCATAACAATGCAAATACACCCTCTCAAAGTTCAATAAAGTAATTTCAAAAGAACATTTAACACTGTAACTGGAAGACATTTTAAACATGCAAAATACATAAACAATAAATTAATTAATTGGATTATGAAGTTTGTGTAAATAAACTTGCCCTTCAACATATATTTTTCATTGGGCTGAAAGAGGCTATACCACCAGTTAGGACTTTTGTCCTAACTGTTGGTATAGGACAAAAGTCCTATACGTTTTTTTTTTTGTGGGAAAAAAGTTTAAACTTGACACTGTGTACTGAAGTACACAAATGTTTGCAGATTTTTTGAAATGCTGGCTTTTCAATTAGATTAAAAGTTAGATTAAAACTTTTATGATTAAGCAAATTGTCTTAGTGTGCACTATTTTGTACTGGCCTTTTGTACTTTGTTGATTAAATACCACAGTTATTGTGGACTGTCAGTAGAACGGTACCAGCATATTGGTTGAATTTTTTTTTCTTTTTTTCTTTTCCCCTAAGCAAGGAAACCTGCATCGGATCATTACATTCTAGGTGCATTTGTTTGTTGTATTCCCACTATTATGTCTTATAACATAGGAGCTCGTACACGCCTGAGATTCGTGCAAACGCAGGATAGCGACGCAACACAAGACAGTTGAAAATTGCTCAACCTTTGTCGCCGTCGTGTACCGTGTATAGGGTTCAACCCGAGTGGCGGAAAAAACTGAGGCTTTTAGCTCCGTGTGTGTTTAGTCGTTACCAAATGTCAACCAGAGCAACTGATTGTTATAAAGCAGGTTCGGCGGCATGGGCTTCTGGAAGGACAAAAACCTTCCAGCTGCAAAGTCGTTGGAAGGGCAGAACTAAGGCAAAACTGTTGTAGTTCTGCACTGCCCTCCTTCCAGCAGGACAACAACCCTAAACATACAGCCAGGGCTAAAATGAAATGGTTTAAAACAAAAAATATTTGTGTGTTAGAATGGTCCAGTCAAAGTCCAAACCTAAACCCAAACCCAATCAAGAATCTGTGGCAAGCTCTGAAAACTACTAGTCACAAACTCTCTCCATCTAATCTGACTGAGCTTGAGCTGTTTGGCAAAGAAGAATGGGACAAAACTTCAGTCTTGATGTGCAAAGCTGGTACCATAAAATACTCGCAGCTGTAATTGCAGCAAAAAGTGGTTCCAGAAAGTATTGTCCAAGTGGCGTGAAACTTTTTGTACACCGCACTTTGTATTGAATTAAGCATAATTTTCTTTCTACTTCACAATTCTATTCCAGTCTATGTTGGTCTTTCATGTTAAATTCCAATAAAATATATTGATGTTTGTGGTTGTGATCTTTTGCAAACAGTATATTTACTTACTTATTTTTTAGTTTAGCGTTTCAACCCATTAATTAACATAATATTAAATAGAAGGCAGCTGTAAAAATATGATTCAGATGATTTCCTACCAAAACAGGAAGCCAAGACAACAGCAATATGGAGTTGTAGGTTCCAAGTGTTCTGATCAGAACAACAAATCGCTTGACTGTTGCTCCCTGTGAATGAAAATAAATAGGAATGACAAATAAAAATTAATGGCAGGAAGAAAAAAAGGTAACATCCTATTTTATGAATATATGAATATAGTTTCAGCAAAACAAGGTGACCTTTGTATAAAGAACAATAGCCTGGAGTGAACTCACTACATAGAATAATACTTCTTCAAAATGTAGGTAAACCCCATATAAACTTTTTGTGCAGACAAACTATACAAATTTGACCTTAAGGGTGCTATGTCTTGTTACTGAGCAAATTGTGACATTTCCATGTAAACTTGTTTATTTCGCATTACTTGGCCTAAAACTGTCTTAATCCTGCCCTCTTTGGGTTAAAGGATGGCTGCTGCAGTTGAATTTTTGTGTTGATTATAAACTGTACAGCTTGGTTGATGTCTACGTCACACCCCTCCATTCCGGTGTAAAACCATCTCACTCAAACATGTAAGTTCAGTCAAGAGTTGAAATTGTGTGCATTGACCGAGTCGTGAAGTTGGAAACCATGTGTTGTCCTTGTCCTGACCACCTCCTTTAACCACCTCCACTGATTCCCACACTTGGCCATACTCATCAAGCGGGGTTATGTTTTTACATTGGGTTTAATATTAAATCATTTTAATGATTTAAATCATTTTAAGTATTAAATCATTTTAATATACTATCATTTTCACAGGAAGCTTCAATCAGTTTTTTTTTTTTTCCACAACCCGAAGACAATTGCCTAAGCAGAGAGGCCAAACTTTCGTGGAGGAGCCACTTGGGTCAGCTACTCCAGGAGAATCCTAAAGCAGACCCAGGCCAGCCAAGACGAGCGTGTTTATTTGGATCACCTCAACAATGAGGCATCCAGGTGGCATCCCTCAAGCCACCTGGATGTGAAGGAGCAGCAGACCTCCCAGTTGAAAGAACTTCTCACTCTCTCTCTCTAATGTAGCCCCCAGACACCCACTTGAGACAGCTTCAAACCAGATGCCTTCTAATACCTTAATAGATTTTATGTATACTGTTAAATATCTTGATAATATTATTTATTATTATTATAATTTATCTACAGTAATAACAGGGGAGGCCAAGTGTGGCGATGCACTGCAGTGCACAAGATTGCAGTTGGATAAAATGTAGAGTATCTGTACATCACTTGGGCTGCGAGCAGGTGCTGCCTTAGGTAGAAAAAAACACTACATCAAGAGGAACAACTGCTGAATCCTTCCCACAGCCCAAGACCAAAACAGAGGTGAGCAGATCCATGGGCTGGCAAGATACAACAAAAGGTTTATGCCAAACCTGTCAATTCTCACAAGATACACAGATCAATCTGACCTAATGATGTTCCACATTCATATTTTTTTTTACTGAAATCAGATTTGTCTTTTTTTGCCTGGTTGTTCATACTACTAATTAAACCTGACCAACTGTGAACGTTTTACATTCCAAAGTGACCCGCATGAGCACAAGAACATTGATATCACACAGCAGGACACTATTTACAGAAGTAATAATGAATAGAGCTGTTTATGGTTTGATTTTAAAGTTTATTCAGCAATGGGAGCCGACTGGATTGTCACAAGATCATAACACGAAGGAAGTTAATAAATAGAAAGCAAAACTAATAACAATAGCCTTTTGTGGAGCATTGACTACAAATTCTGTAACGAAGCATTTTTGGATATGTAGTCAGAGCCAGAAGTGGTGGGATTGGGATGTGATGCGCTTAAGTGACAGAGACCACTTTCATAATTTCACAATCATAAATTTCACCCATTGTTTATGTCTGGATTTACTGTGTCTGGCTTCTTTTAGTTCAGAATTATGACGCATATCTCACATCAATGACATCTACTGAACAAAAATAATAACGCCCCATGTCAAATGTTGTTGCCATGTGGCGTTAACAGCTGTAAATGAGCATTTGCTGACATTTTATTGTACAAAAGTAATATTTCTCTTGATTTGTGTATAATTTTTAATCCAACTTGCTGTTAGTGAGCATTATTCAGTGAGTTGTTTTTTTAATCAGTGCAAGGGTGGGGCATGTCCCGTGGATGATCAGATAAAATGAGCAACAGCTGGACAATCCTTGGAATGGGGACAATAAAAAGCCACCCCAAGATTGAAATCTTGGGGTGGCTTTTTATTGTCCCCAATAAAAATTTGAAAATTTTGTCACAAGTCATAACGCCTCAGCTTTCACAAGTTATGTGAGAGCGTGCCATTGGCATGTTGGATGCAGAGATGTCCACCAGAGCAGTAGCTGCATGACTCAATGTTCATTGTCGGACCATGTGCCATTTAAGAGTTTGTTTCCAATAAACTGGCACTACTGCAAATCAACCTCATCCTAGTCTGCCACATGTGACCACTCCAGCACAAGATTGCCACATCCGGCTCGTCCATCTGTGGGAACGGATAAGACCAGCGGCACACGCAGCAGATGAGACTATTGGTCTGCACAACAGACGCATCACACCTCAGACTGTCCGTAATCGCCTATGAGAAGCCAACTTGGTCAAAATCAAATTCCTCAACCTGACCCCCATCATGTTCAAAGGACTGTCAATCTGCTACAAATGGCCATACCATGTTATCAATGTCAATATGAAAATTAGGAATTACTGAAAATATATTTTGAGTTTCTCTACATATTGCATAACCCAAAGATTCATAAAACTCTTACATTTGACATGAGGCATTTGTATTTTATACAGCTTTTACACTGAACAAAAATACAGACATTTTGAAAACAATTGGATATGTATCCAAATTAGCACCACATATGGAAGTGGCACAGATGGGTTTTTTTTTTCAGGGACTGGGGGGGTGAAAAAATTGAAATTGAGTCAGTCAGATATCTGGCGTGAAAAAGGCGGATATTTGTGACAAAAAACAGCTTTGGCTCGCATTTGCCTGCTATGTGAAAGTAGCCTAACTGAACAAAAAAAAACACAATTAAATGTGGTTTATTGATCTCTCTCTTCAAACACTGCTAGTCAAAGACTTGATCTGTGATAATCAGATTAACTTATTTTGTCTCACAAAAACCTGGCAGCAGCAGCAGGATTATGTTACTATAAATTAGTCAACACCTTCTAATTACTTAAATTTTCACAATGCTCGAAGTACACAAGAGAAGTAGCAACAACTTTTCTTTCAGATTTACTAGTTAATCCTACTAGTTAACAGCTACAGTTCTATTGAACTAAAACCACTTATTTGTTTGTATTGTCCACCTTTTCTTACTCAACTTTTAAGTCGTATCTCAGATTTTTAATCTGATTTACTGTTAAATACTGATAAGATCAATATAGTGGCGATTTAACATTTATGTTGACTCTGAGAGTGATAGCTTAAATGTAGTCTTTAATATTATCTGAGTATTAAAGCTTAGTATTCACAGCCCTAATCACTCTTGTCATACTTTAGACCAGTGGTCACCAATGTTTTTGAGACTGGAAGCTACTTCATGGGTACAGAGTAACACAAAGGGCTGCTTGTTTAATAATAACATACATTTTCTTGACTCAACCTTTATAACAATAATGCATTTACATATAAATGTTTACATGCTGCCTGATCAATATTAATGTTAAAGATCACTCAGAATAGTTATCAGTAACGATTTACTATGCCAGATATGGTTAATCATTATGTGATCAGACCATAGCGCCTGCAGCTGTATGTACTGTGCATACCTTGAGATTTTTCTCTAAAAAAAGAAAAGAATAGATTTTGGATTTTTTTATTATCGGACTCTCTTTACTAGCAACAAAATTGGGGAAGAAAAAAAGATCTTTTGCGTCAAAACATCTTGTAGCCCACATCTGTGTGAGTCTGGGGGTGGGTACATGTCCATCCTAAGCCTAAATGCTATCGGTCAGCTTACTTGTATTTATTTGGCTGCTTGGCTCTTTTTCTGTAAGCTAAAAATGAATGACAAGTTTGAACCCTCCCATAGTTCTAAGAGCGGTCGTTTGGATCTCGCCTGAGCTCTTTACCGTGTGTGCAGTTCTCGTGGGGTCACCGGTTTATGAGCGTATTTGAGTTTTCACATACTGAAGAGCTGACGGGTCATCCGTTAGGGCAACCATGACATCTACCATGCTCTTTCTGAGCGTCGCATTAAAACTGAGGGAAGGTTAAACAGTTAAATCTAGTCAAAAATCTAGTCATCTCAGACACCACCTGAACCTGGGAATCCCCATCCTCTTCTTCCTGTGTATCATAGGGGTAGGCTTTGCTATCATGTCTTCTTTATTCAGCGTAATTTGTAAAAAAAATTACTGTCTTAGTGGGCCATGCGCTTTCCGCAAGAGAATGACCACATCTCCATCGCGCATAGTGTGTCATACAAAACCAGCACAAATCTAACCACACAAATACAGGCCACATGTATCAATTGGAATGTATGTGTAATTGAATTGAAACTATCTTTTTTTTGTGAAATGCCTTGAGACGACACCTGCTACGAACTGGGCTACATCAATATATTGAATAAAATTTTTGTGTTTTGCACTTTCAGAGAACATTTTAACTGGATTATGCTGTGAATAAGAACTGGTTCTTGTTTACAACATAGCCTGGTAAAATAAACATTTTTAAGAGAACCACACAACTTCAGGATTTGCTCTTTGCCACAAAGTGTCCGATTAAAACATAATAAGTGACCTGTGTAATGAAGAAGTCCATCCAGGCCAGCAAATTTATGAGTACCAGGCTGAGGACAAACAGGTCATTGACTTCTGGCTGGACCGAACGCAGGAATGTATCCATGGCAGCAAGGGACAGAAACTCCCCGGTACTTCAGGAAGAAAGAAGAAAAAAAAAAGTTAAAAAGAAGTATAGTTATAACATTAAAGAAAGAAGCATAGAAAAAGTAGCATGAAAGACAAAAGACAATTTACAGTTGTCTCTTTAACAAATGATAGTAAATTTTGTCCATGCTTAATGTTACCTGTTACCATAGTGATAGATACCCTCTGGCATCTTAAGTATGTAAGAAGGGCTCTGTGTCACACCAATATTTAAGAGGGTGCTCCGGTTGTCCCAGTGACGTACATCCACAAAAATAAACTCAATTCTGCCAGTGAACTTAACAGACAGTGAGGAGAAGAAGGCAGGAGGTTGGGACAGATGGGTGAACAGAAACATCTTGATTGGATGAGCTGGGTCAGAGTGCCACTCCTCAAGTAGTTCTGCAGACTGACGTACAGTTTTGATTCGACGAGCCAGGTGGGAGGTCATCCATCGAAAGATGTGTTCAGTTTCAATGTACTGTCCAACATATTCTTTTAGCATCACTTTACCCTTTGAAGCTGAAGTTTGAGGAGCAGACATGATGACCATTGAGCGTTGCCAACCACGTTTGATACATGACCTAGTGGAAAGAAGACAACATAGATGTCAAATGAATTTTTACAGAAATCCATTTTACTGACAGTGAATGCATTTTGGAGAAGAAAATAATCAGAATCACTTTTATTGCCACTGCTAGTAAACAAGTTCGCAGGCTAGGAAATTGTTTTGATGTAAAAATAAATAATGAAATGAAATATGGATATGAAAAACAAAAATATGTATGCATGTGCTGAGTAGCAGTGACTGTGTTATGCCAGAATCAAATATCTTCTGTTCAATAGTCTAATAGCTAAGGGAAAGAAACTGTTCTAGTGGTGGGAAGTCCTGGTCCGGATAAACTATAGTCTTCTGCCAGAGGGGAGCTTAAACAGGCTGTCTTTAAGGATCAAGTTTTTTAAGCAACAATTTTGGAAGCAACAGCATTTTCCTTCAAAGTAAGCAGGCTGACTGCTAAGTGTTACTGTGTGCAAGTGCAGACAGCGAAGATGAAGTCCATTTGTTGCACATATGCTTTGTTTTTTCTTTCAATCTAGCCTTGCTTTAAATCTGGTTGTGCCACCTCTTGTTCCATAACCCTAAATTTAAATAAAAAATTTTTTGTCAGTTGTATTGAATACGTTCTGAATAAACAAGAAAAATGTTATTGAACTTACATATTTATAACATATAACTACATAATAGGAATCTATTAGGTTGCTGAATACAAAAAGGTACGAAGAATTAAAATGTAAAACACCTTCCTCCATGTTCCCTCATGAACAAAGAAATGTAAAACTATAATTTAAAGGCACCATAACATTTAGGTTAAAGATTTTAGGCTCTGCTGTCAGGGCAGTCTACAATCAGTGTTGAGAGTGATTGTAGCTGCACTAACTTTGTGCCGTTAGTCATGCTTTCAATTCAGCTACCTTCTTGTTGTAGTGCCTCTCTATACGGGAAGCTATGGTTGTTTCAAAGGACTTGGCTCCAGGAAATGCATTAATTTGTGAAAGCCCTCACCAGCCACATTGCTTATTGGTACCTTGTCTTTTTCAATCATGTTACAAGTTTTCTACATAATGCCCTCTGCTTTTCAGGAATTACACTGTCATCTGTGTAGCTTAGCAGTAATTTTTGTTAACACTGCTCTGATAAGCAGCAAAGATAAACCACCAGTATTAAGGTAAAATTTAAGGACCTTGTTAAGTATTTAACAGAACTGCATAAAGTGCATTCTGCATCGCATACTGGACTCTGGACCATTTCACTTTCCTGTTCTGGTATGCCTCCATTAAGATTATTTGTCTTATCAACTGGTCCTGCTTGAGGACGGCCAGTGACGCCCTCTTCTGGACGGCGGCTGTACAACAATGCTACAAGAAGGTCCATCCATCCATTTGTACATACAAGCTGTGAGATGTTAAACATATATACAGACAGATACCTACATACATATTTACACATAGTGTGCAGAAACAGTGGTGAGTTCAACCTCTCTAGATGCCTCTTCACCTGACTTCTAGAGATAAACAAGTGGAATTGGTAAGTAACGGGAGTAGCAACCTGATTTGGTTGAAGATAAATTTATAGAAGAGTCCATGACTGAGGTGGAACATAAAACATTTGAGATATGACAGAAAAGAGAAAGAGTCAAAGAAGGCTGGGATATCTGTGTGGCTTGGGGCAGGAAAGAATGGTTAGTTTGTTCCAGAGCTGAGCCTATTGAAGAATGTGACAGATGTAAGTCCAGACTTGCATCTATCTAAACTTCCTTTTAATGAAGTCTGTGATCTTCACTCAAGAATGTTAAAAATGTGGTAAATTCCTAAGTCCATAATTCTTATTGCACATCATGCTCCTTAGTTTTTTCTCCTTTTTTAAGTAGATTACACCAAACAATGGAGGTTTAATCATTCAGTATTGGGTGATAACATATTTATTAATTTAATAAAGGAGAAAATGTAAAAATAATTAAATTTAAATATGGTCAATCCAAATAATATGGGAAGCTTTTAAGGCCAAGAAGGATGGATAATCAGTTGTACAACAGCTAAGACCCAAGAACATAATGAAAAAAAATGTTGAAGGATGAACATAAGCTTCAGAAGGGACATACGAGGGAACCAGACAATCAAGTATTAAAGGATGCCTGCCCCATGTAGAGCACAACTAGAAGAAATACTGGAACAAGAAACATAATTCGTTCTACTTAAGAAGGAAATATTTTGAGACAGAAGGACTAGAAAAAAAATTATTTATGCTCTAAAAATTACAATGAGAAACTATACAAATCTGAAGTGTACCCTGATTAAAACACCCTTAACACTTTCACACAACATTCGGTCATTCACATGCTGATGGTAACAAGCTACTGGACTGTAGCCGCAGCTGCCCTGGGGTGACCTGCCAGAGGTCAGGCTGTCATGCATCGGCATATAATGGAAAATTTTGTAATGGGCTCCTCACCCCTTTTCTGCTTTTGATTATGTGCATAGTCTTATCATGAAATTGGTCAAAGCTGCTTTCACATCTACCTCTACAGCAGAGGTGCTCAATATGTCGATCGCGATCAACCGGTTGATCGCGAGGGAGGTTTTGTGTCGATCTCTGCAGTATGTGACAAACTGAACGCCGCCAGGACGGTGAGACCAACACTTCCTCTTCTGACGTGCTCATCAAAGTATTCACTAAGATCCTAAACGTTTGTAGCTTCATTAAAGAATAATAATGACAAAGAAACTTAACAAAATGTGTTAAAATTAATAATCTCAGTAATTATTGTTTCAACTCTGTGTTACGCAATTCAGTACGTTTGGGTTCCATTAACAAAAAAAAAAGAAGATTCAAAGACCGACTGACTAGCAGAGCAGGAGTTTAAATTGGCTACTGCTGTGATCAGGAGAACGCTTATTAAAAATCGAGAAATAAATATCAAGCCTGGAAACCTGATATCATAACAAACTGAATGTTATGGTTTTTACGTAATCTTTGCTCGGCTTGAGGGGCGCAGGGGATTTCCACGGCAACGGGTGTGCTTAAACAACAGAGAGAGTGGTTTTGAGTTCATCACCTGTTCGGGTTGTTTTACCTTTCTTTACCTTGCTGTGGCTCATGTTGTGCGGTTGGAGGTGAAGGCGAGGGAGACGCCGAGCAGCCCAGTTTGTCATTGTAGATGAATTTTAATGAAAAGTCCAACGAACAGTGAAACACGGAAACACAGGGAACTCAAAACGGTAAGACGTTCAACATATGACGAGGATTGACGAGGATCCGACAACAGACAAAGACAATAGGTGGGCTTAAATACACAAAGAGGTAATCACAGAATGAGACACACCTGGGAAGCAATCACAGGGAGAGACAGGACATCACGGAGAATCACAGAAACAGAAACCGAACTAACACACAGAAAAACTCAAATTAACACAAAGAAAACCCAAATCCCAACAATTACAGCCGCTGTAGTTTCTGAACGTTCAATAAACGACAAACTTGGACTAATTACCTCGTTCGTTTGTGATTATACGTCATTCACAACAAACATCAAACAGGACAAATATATTTCATTAAGTTTTAACAAACAAATGGCTTCTACAGCGATAATCATGTGAAATTAAATTAATTATATCCCAACTTCAGAAGATTTGCCTTTACCTTTACAGAGCTCTTTGATTCCTCCTATCAGTCTGTAGTTTCTCATATTGAGGTCATCAAACCAAATTTCAGATCTACCATAACTGACTGATACCTGCTGGTGTGAGGTTTGCAACCAGCTTCTGACTGAGAAACCAGTGACCTCCTCCCAGTGTCAGAATGTCACTGAGGAAGAAACTGTGTTAGGTTTTCTATCACTTTATTATTTCTGCTACAACTAATGTATATTTGCACATAAAATAAGTCAATAGAGTTTAATTTACAATTTTTATGTCTTCGTGTCATGAGGTAGATCTCTACAGGCTGGTGAGGGAAAAAGTAGATCTTGGTATCAAAAAGTTTTGGCACCCCTGCTGTAGACTATTTAAAGGCACTTTTCCACCTGACCGCCTCTAATTGGTACGGTCACGGTTTGCCTTGGTGTGGTTCAGGTAATGAGCTTTTCCATTTATTTGGTCTGTTCCTTGTTGTTGTGGGCGGGCCGTGAGTCTAGCAGCTGGGTTCAGATTTCCCCTGATGTCTGCAGCACTCACCAAAGGAGAACCTTGCGGTTGTAGTTCTGGACTCAAATAAACCCAGATATTTCATTTTGTCTTATATAAATTCATTGCTGGCCCAAACATAATGATAAAGACTCAGATCAGTTGATGGCTATTTTCAATATGCCTCTATAGGCCATTCAACCCTATGTTATATAGGGTTGAATGGCCATACTCCTACCACCATACTCCTATGGTTGTAGAGTTTGACCGCCTCTGTCATTGTGTCCTTGGGCAAGACATTTCACCCACCAGTGCATGGCAGTCTCACCTCTGTCAAACTGCCCCAGGGCAGCTGTGCTTACAATCCAGTAGCGTAGGAATTATATACGTATTATTATATACGTACCATCAACGTATGAATGTGTGCTGAAGGACAGAATGCAGTGTGCCGCGCTTTGGGGTCCTCTGGACTTGATAAATCCAGCAGACCAGGAGTACAGGCCAAATACCATTTACTTATTCTATACATTCAATAAATCCTACTGCGCTGACTCATTTTTGTAGTTGCTTTACATCATTTCCATGACAAGAAACTTTTCAAAACACTTCAAAGCTATAACCACTGTAACAGAGAACCAATCTATGTAACTAGGTTGTGTACGGTTAGTTTAAAAAGCACATTTTGGGATGAACTAGCCAATTCCTACCTAAAGTCAGTGGAGCAGTTGAATATTCCAGTTCTGATTCCAAACTGAGACAGCTTCAGCACCATTTTTCCCCAGTTCGTTTGACTGAGCACAGCTTCCTGGTCCTGGGCTACAACCTGCAAGTATACACGTGGATATGATGATGTAACAGTGAAAATTAACATATGTACAGACAGTTGTTTCGTGGGGAAAAAAACAAATACCGTCCCTATATATTCAAAGTAATATTAGTTTGAATACATATTTTTCTCTGCTTTTATGGTAGGTGCAGTTAACCAAACTTTGGATAAACACATCTTTTATA